>JANHFJ010004099.1:20349-34612 GCA_032468195.1 Cerberus rynchops | reverse complement strand
TTAAAGACTTAAATGAAAGGTTGAAAAGTTAAAGATATCTCACCCTCCCACATCTCCCCCCCCCCCAAAAAAAATTTGGTCATGATGAACAACTGCTATTAGGTATCACAGGATGGATAATTGATGATATAATTGATAATTGATAATTGATGAATAAATGAATGAAATTGTTCATTTCACTATCTGAACACAAAGTATAAAACTGGTTGTTACGCTGGCAACTAACAGCACATTCCTTTGTATGCCTGCTCAAAAGTATAGTAAATCCATTAAACTAAATTAGGCTTACTCGCGGATTAATGTTCATAAGGTATACCAGCCTAAAGTACCCCAAGCTTCCACTCAGAAGTATGAGCCCTAATCAGCTCAATGGCAGAGTATTTTTTAAAATGATTTTTATTGAAGAAGTTTTTCAACCAGATTAAAAACCATACAAATTTTAAATTAAGAATAAAGGTACAGTACTAAGAAAGTTAATAACAAAAAAGGAAAGAAAAGGAAAGAATGATTCTGAAGAAGCAGCTTCAATCTTTTTCACAGCAGTTATAAATACATATAATATATATCCTCTCTCTCTAATGTTACATCATAATTCCTTTCTTTGGATAAGCTATCTTTTTCAATTTCCAAACCCATAAATCACAAGTTTGTTCTTTTCTTTTTTTCAGCAAAATGTCCATAAGGGGTGCTCGGTGGCATAGTATTTCATCCATGACTGCAAATATCCAACTTGCATCTATCTCTACCCATAACTGTGTGCGCCAGATCATGAAAATCACCAAGAAAGCCACCACTTCATGTGTGTCTGCATTTTTTCCCCTGTCCAAAGGAAAATTGAAAGTTACAGCAGGAAAGCTCTTCTTCTATTATGGGGTTACAATGGCAATTGGCATATAATCGTATCTTCCCAGAAATCATTCCTGCTTTTACATCTGCACATGGGTGCATGGGAAGAGAGCTATATTATAAGGAACACATTCTGCTCACGCTGCATGCATATGGGCACAACATTGTGAGGGGAATGCTATGGAAAGAGCTGTAATAGGCTCTAGAAAAAGTAACAGTACCAACCATGATAAGAGTGCTTGCATTATGAAATGCATTTATCATCACTACCTCACTCCAAAGCCTGAAATCAATCCCATGAATTATTTTATCAATGCCTCTAAAATTTGGGTGGCTAGGTAGGGAAAATGATAAGACAGGATCTAAAGTGCGTATATCTCTGCAAGGTGTGAAGATTAGGAGTTTTTTTCAGGGCATGTCCACTGATTTCTGGAAAATCCAAGGAATGTTAAAGAAAGTGATAGCTACAGGGCATAATGAAGTTACAGAATTAGGTCCCTTGAGGTACAGCAATGACTAGTACCTTAGACTGTTTTGTAGAGGACTAGACAAAGTCATGGAAGAGAAAGCCATGGATGTTTACTGCCTAATAGAGTTCCATGTGATTTTTAGACCACACACATAAGTGGCCTCACAGAAATGCTGTGAAATGAATGTTTCCTTGTCATGAATGATTAATAGTATTCTATGAGCCATGCACCTAAGGGAAAGAAGAATGCATCATTATTGAGTAGGGTTGGAAAGGGAATTGACTCCTAGATCAGTATTTCTTAAGCTACATTCTGAAGAATTTCTATGTTTTCTGATCAAATTGATGGTGTTGTGCCATTTCATCCCAAGGTCTAAGACAAACTTTTTGAAATGGCTTTTTGATCTTTTCATTTCACTAGTGAAGCAATTTGCCCTAAACATGAAGAAATGTTGGCAGATCTTTTATCAGATATCACACTGAAACAATTGAGAATTTTTTTTTGAAAAATCACCAGAAAATTTTTGGATGAAAATATATGGAGAGTATAAGCTTTTAAATTAAATGTCACTGATGGCTCCACTACCTTTTCCTTGAACACATTTTTATGAAAGCAGATTTTCAACACTTTTTATAATCAAGACAAAACATCAAAATAGGCTGAACGTTACTCCCATAACCAGTCTCTTTAACAAAGCTAACTCCTACGCTGATGAAGTTTGATGTCATCTACATACAAGATCATACTTCCCCTACAGTTTTACCATCAGTGTATTAAATGTAATGGAAATTTAATAGATTATTAAATATATTTTATTTCTTGTGTTTATAGATCTCCTCCCCAGCATCAGAACATCATAATAAATTTCAGCTCACCATCTATGGTAGTAGAATAACCTGCCAAGGATGGTGAGAAGCTTTATCCAGACTGGTGCTCTCAACTTCCAGCTTTATAGGTGCTATTCAAGACCAGGTCATAAAGTTAGAAAAAGGTAGGCTATTATCACCATCATACAAATTGTGTCGGGGCACCGCAATACTGATTACTAAAAAGTGTGCTACACTAGGGCACTAACTTGATGGGCCTAATTTTTTGAACATTCCAAAGACAATATCTGAAATGGTATCATTGATTTAGCTAACTCAATATGGTTTATACTGACTGATCAATTTCTGGAGTTTTGGAAAGGACTTTTTAGAACACCAGAGAATAAGATGTGGGTACTTTTACCCATATAACCATTATTTTAATCACTCAGTTATGGTTCTTCTTTTCTAGCATTTTTGGGGGGATGTTGGCATATTTGGAATTTTGAAAATATGTTGTGAGTATTCTCATGAAATGGATGTCAGCAAGGCTTAATTTTCACTGAAAGGCGTACATACAATCCCAGATATTTTTGCACTGAGATCAAGAGGAAAGAAAGAACTTCTTTTACTATCAGGAAAAGACTTCTAGAGGTATTGTGACTCCTTGCCCCATAATAAGAAAGACTCCCTGTTTAGCAACGGGCAGCAAAGTGGAAAACGAATGTTTCCACATAGAGCTGGAAAAGCTAGAAAATGCAATAATACTCAATGCAAGAAGGGCAGGAATTAGTGAAATAAGAAAATAGTTGTTGAAATAAAAAAAATAAAGGTTCTTCTCCTCTTGAATGTATATTTTACAGCTAAAATGTATTATAATCAAATCCTATTTATGTCAGACATATTGTTTGTTATCTAACGACTAGGAAATACCCCTAAAGAAACTAGAATGGAATGCTATTTACCCATTCTGGTTTTCTAAACTTGTTCTTTAATTTTATGGCTCTACCAAATGGAATTGGATTTCAAGTCTCAGATCTATGCATTATTAAATATGCAGACAACAAGCCTTTCCTTGTTTAGGTTTGCATTGCAAGGTTTTAAGTCTCTGAATTTTTCCCACCTAAAATCGATATTCTGGGTAATTGACTACAACAGTGATAATAGTTTTTCTTCCAAGATTTAAGGTTTCTGTTTAAACTGCAACTATTCCTAGCAAAAATGCCTAACTACAATTTCCTACCAAATATCTATAAAGCATTCAATCTTAAATGTTACCATTAGGCAATAGCAACATTTCACCAGGAGGCATTGATACATTTTACATCCCTATTGCAATATATAAATGCCCCTTGACTAGGAATCCAGCCTACTTATATTTATGACAAGGCATCATGCATTACATAAAGATAAGTCAAAGAAGCAGCGTGGAGAATATAGTACTAACTGCCCTCAGTTCCCTCTCCTTATAAGACATAAGAAGCATTAAAAGGCCTCGGATGAAAGAAAGCTCTTTGTCCTATAGCAAAAAACTAAGAGATGTTTCAAAGATGGCAAAATATTGATTGAGCTTTAAAGAAACTATTTCTGCTCAATAGATAAAATATAGGAATGTTTAAAAGCATCCTGTTCATTTCTTTGGTTTTTTTTACGTATTTTTGATTTTATGGAAGAGTAATACACATGCTTTGTATGTAGGCAGACTCACATTTGGTACTTAGCACACATATCAGAGACACACAGGACAAAGCCAGGCAATGCCAAGGGGTCATGCAATTTAATAGCAGAAATATAGTCCATTTCCATAAACAGGTCAACTCAAAGTGTTGTGGGATCAAATTGATTCATTTCAATATAGCTGGTTATTTGCGTCATTTGTTCGGCTTTGCTAATTATAGAAAAAAGTAAAGAAGCATGCAAAGTATTGAATAATTCTGTTTAATGACCAGCTACACTAGTTATTAATATAGTTATAATACTAGATTATCTTTTTAACTCTTGATTGGAGTTACTAAGTTATCTATATGCAAAGGCAGCCTAGTCTGAACCAGTGATTATAATTAAACATGAATAATATAAGATGAAACTATCATTCACTCACAGTAATGTACAACAAAGTGAAGTAATATCTACAGAAATGATATCGGCACTGGACTTGACCAACTGGGCTTCTTTACTCTTCTCCTGTAGTTTCTCCAAAGAGATCAGAGCTGAATCCAAACATTTTATTCACAATAATGTCCTTTACTATGCTACAGGAAGTAAAGACTATGCCAGCAAAAAAATAAATAAGTTCTGCTGTTCAGTAAAACAAACATTGTACAAACTGGGAAAAAGAGCAATGACTGAAAGTTCAAGCAATCATCAAGAATTGTTCAGTATTATCCAATCACATAACTTTAGGAGAGACTTCTTAAATGTTATACTTTTATCATACATGTTAATATGATATTTGTCAACTAATACAGTCCAAAGCAAACAAAAAAGTTGTCAGTACTTTTTATCTTTTAAAAATCAAAATAATAAACAAAAACAATATGTCATGCAAAAGAATTTAACTCAAATTGCCCAGCTAACTGGCAGCACTACAGAACTTGGATGATCTTGAAAAGCTAAGTAGGGTCAGACCTAATTAGTACTTGGATTGAAGATCATTGCTAAATTCCAGAGCTATAGAACAGATGGGACTGTTTCAAAAAAATCTTCCATCCAAATCCACATAGTCATCAGAAATCAATCTGACCCAAACAGAATTTGATTACTTATCTAAATCTGATCAGACTTGTCTCGCAGTCTGGAAATTCCATTCTATTAAAAAATAAAATTGACAGCCATTCCCATGTTACTCAGTGTGAATTGTAATGGTATGGTTTCTAAAATTTCACTTTAGGTTTGATGTTAAATCAGACAGCCTGCTTAAATTAAATCAGAAGCTAGCTTTCAAATCACAAATTGAGACCACACCAAATTTTGTAGTTAGTGATGCAAGCACTTCTCCTTTAGATCCCCTATTTTAGATGTCTATTTCTATATTCAATTACATATAGGATACATTCACTAAACAACTCTCATGTTGGGATACTCCAGTAGCAATAGCAATAGCACTTAGACTTATATATTGCTTCACTGTGCTTCGCAGTACTGTTCAGGTGATTTACAGAGTCAGCATATTGCCCCCAACAACGTGGGTCCCCATTTTACTGACCTTGGAAGGATGGGAGGCTGAGTCAACCTTGAGTCCATCAGGATCAAACTCCTGGTTGTGAGCAGTTTGTCTGCAGTACTACATTCTGACCACTGTATCACCAGGGCTCCAGTAACTGGATCCACAGGAATTTGGGAAAATTGCATTTGCTCTCATTGATAAAATTTGCAAGAAAATCAGGAACAGCAACATATAATTGCTAAGGTCAACTATGTTCAAATCTCCAATCCACCACAGCATTTATTAGTTGATGCCATTATCTGCTGTGTTGATAAAAGTAGGGCTGATCTCTCATACAAACTATCTTGATCATCAAGAAAACAAGGCAGAATATAAATACAATAAATTGATAATCAAATAAGTAGCAACATGGGAACAGAATGAAAACATACCTACTTTTCTGAATTGCCAAGGCAGTGCTCCTTCAGACAACTAGTGCAGTAGTTCCTCAGTCAGGCAGTGCATGTCAAATGGAGCTCACACCCTGAAAGTGCATACAGATGAAGACAGGGTCAGACAGTCTGAACTTGTATTCATGACACTGCTCAGCACCACTGTTATTCTTTCTAGCAATTATGCAGCATTCATAAGATTACTTTAGCAGCAGGAAGAACCTGCAACTTACTGCTGTAGTAGCTATTACTGTGCATATACAGCCATAAAGTATGGAAGAGAAAAATGCACATCACATGTGCTTAGCAATGGTTCTCTTGGGACAGTTTGTCTTCAAATATTGTCTTCAAATATTCTTCCTTCTCCAGCATATCAGCTTTGCTATCTGTTAAGGGACAGCTCTAACATTTAATGGGAGCAGCAGTACCATGTGCAGTTTCTCTGTGAATTATTTGGCTGCCAAGGTTTCAACACTCTTGTATCAATACCTGAGTCCTGCCAAATTCCCCAGAATAACAGATTCTGTACCCAGTTCACTCTAATGTTCCCCCTAATCCTTGCAAGCCAAATCCAAATGTTTGGATATTAATGAAAATTGATATGGAGGAATCAAAAAGTGTGCTTCTAGATGAGATGGGTGGCACATAAATCTAACATACAAACAAGAAATTAGTACAGTTTCATCACCAGGGAAGAGACCAGCCTTATAGGTAGGGGGGATTATTAAATCCCTGTGTCACTTGCTCTTCCTAGCCTATTTATTTGGGTAGATATACTTTCTTAAATTATTCCAGCTGAGTTTTGAGGAGAGGCATTTTTTAAAAAAATCTGTGCTGGACATTGTAATGGACACACACACATAGTGTATCAGAAGATTTGAGCTGGCATCTACCATAGCTTACCAACCTGTGGATACATTGTTGAATTTTTAGACTTTTCATAATTAGGAGAGTGGGTCAGCACATCTGATTCACATACAGAAATTGCTTCAGTCCCTGGCATCTATAGTTAAAAGGATTAGGTGGTGATTGATGAGAAAAGGGTGGAATTAGATTTCTAAAAGCTGCTGCTAGTTGAAACAGGTAATTGGGCTAAATAGATGGCTGGTTACTAAGCTGTAGTAAGGCACTTTCCTATGTTATAAGAACTAATGATATATTTAAAAAGGAAAAGTGTTATCTTATGGATATCAAGCACATGTTAACTAGATCCTGTATTAAGCAAAAAGATCCAGCTTTGTAATATCAATACCATCCTGCGCATTTCTAGGAAATAGTCCCACTCTGATAAAAGAGTGTGCACTATATTTTATGAAACTTTTTATTAGATATGGAATTCTAATCTTAAGACTTTTTCTTTCAAATTGGAGATATGCCTAAAGTCAAAGGATCTTTGATTGCGTCAAGTACAATTTGGAAAAAGTAATCTTGAAAAGCAATAAAATTTGAAGCAAACACATCCAGCATATATCTAAGAAATTTATGGTTTGAAATAAATGGTAAAGGTTTTAATGTTTTCTATTTTTGAGCAAAAACATTTATTCTACTTTTTAAAAATTTTTTCAAGAAAGTGCTTTATTTTGGATAAACAAGAGACTGCACAGATATTAAGAATAAAAATTTCTTTGATGTGAGTTTCATTTGTTTCTCTCTTTCTCTCTCTGCTCCAAAATAGCTACATGATTACATGGCTAGCACCAATCCTGATGTAATCAATCACTTACTTATTGAAATGCACTCTTTGTACTCTTCTGAAATACAAATGTTAACATATGGCACTGATACTTTTTCAATTAAATTACCTATGCATCTTAACTTGAAATAATTTTTTAAAAATTGAAAATTACACTGAGTAGTAGCATTGTGATGCCACAGGAACTAGAATTTTGCACACGATACAACAAACTTTGCTCTTGAAACTCAATTAGCACTCAGGAGAACTTGCAACTATAACCATTGTGGTAACTACGACTATGAATAGCTACCGGTATAAGATGGAAGAATAAAGTGCACATCACACATGCTTAGCAATGGTTCTCTTGGGACAGCTTGTCTTCAAATATTCTTCCCTCTCCAGCATAACAGTTTCACTATCTGTTAAGAGATATCTCTAATATTTCACGGGAGTAGGAATATCTTGTGCTGTTTCTTATGAATTATTTGGCTGACAAAGTTTCATCACTTTTGAATCTAAAGCATTCCTCAGCATATGAATGCTTTAGATTCTTTATAGGTACATTGCTGAGATTGTTGAGATACCTAAGAACAAAGATCAGCTACAGAAGAATATAGCAACCTATCCTGTAATTTATAATGGTGCCAAGGTTAAATTTTAGGCTTCTTTCTCTTGTCCTTCTACACTGTTTGTTTCTCAACCTTGGACATGGAGGGCAGCTACACCATGTCTTGATAACAGTCTTATCTGCCTCAGGTTCTTTGTTTATGGTGTTGCCAACTTCATCTTTCAACTTTCACCAGAGGAGAAAGCCACTCAGCATGAACTCAGTTTTCACTGAATTCAAAACTGGTTGGAAATAACCATCCAAATAATAACAGACAGGCATCTGATACACAACAGCCCAGACTTAAGAACTGTTAAAAAGAAAGACAAAAATGTTTGGATAGTGGGCACTTCAATATCTGGCAACAGCAGAATAAAAGAGAAGGAGTTGTGAAAAGTATCACAAGCTATAAAGACCTGCAAACAGAAGTAGAATGACTGTGGCAGAAGAAAATAAAGACACTACTATAGTAATAGACCTTAGGCACAATCCCAAAAGATCTGGAGCAAGACTTGAATTCCTTTGGCATTAACAAAAATCATGATCAGTCAATTACAAAAGGCAGCTTTATTTGGAGTAGTTTATATTCTGCAAAAAGGAAAGCAGGAAACTAATTTCCAGACTGAGATTTGGGCCTGCTATCCTACCATAAAATTTATGATAGTCTGATAGCATAGATGGTGCTGCAGGAAGCTCTCCGTGGTGCTGTTCTTTGGTAACAGCTTGCTCTACTTGTGAATTTTGCCTGGAATTGATTCCTGACCATTTATCTTTGTAAAAGTTCAAATCCTGATCAGTCTTTAAGATGACTGGGTAATAACAGCACATTGCAACTTCCTTAAATATCAATTATTTTGTACTTGTAAATAACTTTCCTGTATATTTTTTGCTTGTCAATAAAATATACAAATATTCACATACACACAAAATAATCCACACATTACAACTATGTGTCTGAAAAAGATATCACACCAGCCTATTTTAATGGGCTAAACCAATTTATTATTTTGGGATTTGGTACAAGACAGCAGCCCCCAATCTTTTGGGCACCAGGGATAGGTTCCAAGGAGAGAGGTTTTTCTACAGACCGTAGCAGAGGTGGTTTCACGTGCTGCCTAAATCCTGTGGATGGGGCTTCACTTGTTTGCATGGCCCTGTTGCTGGTTTCAGATGATGAGGAGGTAAGGATGGAAACTAAATAAAATATTACATCATTAAACAAAAAGAGTAAATTCCTCAATGATAGCTCAATGTAGCTCAAATTGGACAGGAAATCACAACGTCATTTTCCACATGCTTTTTGCCAAAGCTATAAGTGAATGATCGACTCGGATTTGTTTAGAAAAATTATTTATTTATTTTGATGGTTGATATGGCTGTCCATCTTACATATCAAACCATTCAATATTTTCTGAAATAAGTTGCCAAGGTTAGAATTCAAGAGCCTGAAACCAGACAGGATTGTTATCAAAATATTGGAGAGCAATTGCCCTCCATGTACAAAACCAAGAAATTAAGCCCATTATCACCTAGGGGCAAATGAAAGGGATACAAAATAAAACTTGGGGTCCATATATAAATGAATAACTAGATTCTACAATAAGTGATCTTGTTAGCTGGGTTTCTTTTTTTTCTGTAATAAAAGCAACTTCTCTATCTGATCTGTGTCCTTGACTATTTTGTACTTAGGTCCCAAATATAGTTCAGTTTCTAAAGAAACTATGACTTGGTCCAAGCTCTGATTATTAGAAGCTATTTTGGCTATTTGAACCATTGTTTTATCTGGAAAACAAATTAAGGTACTGTAATATTGTGATACTGAGCACAGAATGCAATGAATCAACTATGTGGAAGTACGGTATATACAGGTAGAAATTCTAATTCTTTCCCCAGAATGACTTCAAGTACCATAATATAATTGCAAAAATAACTTTGCTGGCAAGTTATTTGCTGGCACTCAACATTTTTCTTAGTAATAAGAAATTTCTAAAACTGTATCAATCTCAATGATTGCATGTCATCTGTACCTTCTACGTGGAAGGCTTAAACTAGACTCTGAATAATGCAGGCATGTGCCTGTATATATGGTACCTCCAAGGTATATTTCTCATAAAGCCTAAAGAAAAATGTTTAATAATACCAATGAGTGGAATTATGTTGGATGTGATATTTCTCTGATGTTGGCTAATTCAAAATTGGCTACTATTCTGAATTGGTATTGAAACTGTGACCCTCACCATACTGTCTTAAGGGTGTGGCAATAGCCTTAGCCTGAAAAAAGGAACAATTTTATGAGTCAGATTTGGAACTAAGATATTTTTGCATTTAATTGCCAAGGTATGAGAACATCATGGCTTCATATATATTTATTGAATTCCCAATGAGAATACAGCCTCTCTGGATGTAATGCTGCAGTTGAATAACTTCCTCAACAAATGAAAACTGGGACTTCTTGCCACCCATATTAGACTGGTATTATATTATATTAAAATTCAATGGGGTTCCATTCATCCTTCATTATAAAGATAACCCATCTTTGAAAAGGAAACATAATAACTATGCATTGGTTATATGCCACCAAGGCCTCCCAGAAACCACTTTATCTTTGAAAAACCAGGAGGAGGAGGCAGAGGTGGAGGTGGAAGAGGAGGACGAGGAAAAGGGTCAAAAAAGCTTGCCAAGATTTTTAATTGGTCAGTCCTGGCTAGAGGGCTGACCTAAATGTCCTCCAAGTAGTGTTCCAACTCTCAAAATAAAAATCCCAATTCACTGTCCAGCAGTGAAGTAAAAGATATTTAATTTACAGGAAGAAATCATGTATGACAGGAAAGCTTTATTGAGAGAATTTGACACATTTTAAATTAGTTCATTTCTATGCACTATTTTTTGACAACACAAGAACTGTGCTGAATAAAATTAAAGAACCATCTACATTAGCATCATTTCTCACAGAAGCCAACCAGAAGAGCAAAAGCAGAACAACTATATAACAGCAGCCTCCTGCTCATTTCCCCTCTCCCAACCAGTATGGAGAATTGTACGCCTTGGAAATGGGATGCAATATAGAGTGTGTGTGCCAATGCCTTGGAGTGAGTGTTGATTCCCTGAAGTTTTTGGCACTTTCCTAGAGGAACCACTTTCCTAGAGCTTAAAGTCACCCAGGTTGACTTCAAATCCAAATCCAAATCCAAATCCAAATTTTATTGGTCACATACATACATGGGTACGATATGCAGTGAAATGCTTATGCAACCGCAGGTAAGTTAAGGTAGGAAGGGAGGGCTAGGGGCAGCTGGGAAGGTGGAAATCAAATGCAATTATGGGTCTTGGAAGGAGGGCTGGGGTAGTTGGGAAGGGAAATTAGATGCAATCAATGTTATAGTCCTGAATATTCTTGTGCTATCAATCTTACAGTCTGTATGTTCTTGTGGAATGTTCTTCTTGTTGCCTGGAAGTCTTCAAGCCTAAAGGCAGGACTAAAAATCAGTCTCCCAGTTTCTAATATGCCTGAACTATTACACCAAATTGGCTGCCTCAACAGACAGAAGTTACCAATAGCTATATCATCTGTAAATTTGTCTAATCTTTCGAAATTTAAATTTTGGGCATTGCTATTCCTCATGATAGTAAATTTATTTTTAAAATTATTTTCCTGGAATTTTCCATGGTTTTTCACTGAATCTGAACAATGGTTGAATTGTATGAAAAGAAGCCTAAGACCTTTTTGTGGCAATGGGAGGATTAAGGAAATACATAAGGTTTCTCCATTGCGGGAAACATAATTAAAAATGCTCGTATTACCCTCAAAATGTTAATTTGGAGGGCAAAAATGTTTTGTTGCTCAAGAGAAAAATAAACATATCAGATTAGTAATTTATTAAAAAAAATTCTTCCTAGCCATGTCAACAATCAATTGCTATTTTTATTTTATTTCCCTCAAGGAATAAGCTGTTTCCATGTGTATATGTACATATAAGGTGTAATAAAGTGACTTATTAGTTTGTTGTCCAGCAGATGAAGGATTTTAACTGCAAAAATATAAAAACAAAAAACAAATAAAATCTGCCAATCGGAGGCTTGTCATCTTTTTGCATTTAAAAATCCACGAGCAATACCATTGGGCTTATTTAGTAAGCTTGCAAAGTGCTCCAAGTAAACATTAAGAGGGCTTAAGGTGTGAATTCAATTTCTCATTTTTCTCTCCAAGGTGTTAATAGCTGTGTCTAGTTGAGATCATTCCAAATGCAACTTCAGGGCATATAGCAATCATAAAAGCCAAACTCTTCAATGCGTTCAAAAAAGATTCAGAAATCCATTGCTACCTATCATTCTTCCTTTGGGAACAAAAAAAGCTTCATTCAGGAGTTCTAGAGCAGTATCATATTCAAATATGTAGAGAAACTCTCATCTCTGCATGGGCATCTCACATGGTTAGCAGTAATGTCTGCAGGAGCAAAGCATCTTCACATATACCTGCATTATCAGGGAAGTCAAAGCAACTTCTAGCGCTTAGCTATTTTCATACAAGCATTTACTATACTGGATATGACATAAACACAGATTTGCTTGCTTGAATGGGGCTAAGGCAGGGGTGGGCAAACTTTTTGACTCGTGGGCCATAATGGTTTCTAAAATTTGACAGAGGGGCTGGGCCAGAATAGGATGTGATGCAATGGTGCGGCGCCATTTCATGAACCCAAAGTAAGAATGAGATCCGTCAATCTCCTGGCTAGAATGAAAGGCCTTTGCATCCAGGAAGGGCAGGCATGATAAGCGCTGCCGCGTAAATGGAATAAGGTGGTTGAGGAAGGTGGGGTAGTTCCAACCAGTGGAATATTCTGGATAAATCTGCTTTGTGGACTGTGTTCAGTAAGCTACTGCTAATGTGATCAACGAGTATTTTACCATCTGAGTTAATAATTTACTTCAGAGCACATAATGCTTAGCTTTTTGTTGGGCTGGTTCCTGCTAGTAACTAGTTCAGTGGGCCGGATTAAAAAGCCCAACGGGCCGGATATGGCCCGTGGGCCGTAGTTTGCCCATGTCTGGTTTAAAGCCATTGTCTTCTGCTTTCATATTTGTATCCATACTTGTAAAAGGAAATTATAGGATCAAGGCATTCATAAAAATAACAAAAGCAAGCAGCATACCATTACAGTGTGGCTTAAATTCATGTTATGGTTGTGTGCAAGGACACAGGTTGGGTTGTGTAGGCACATAGTTGCCTTAATCATTTCTCCTTGTTCCTCCTCCCCTATGGATGTCTTCGTTTAAGAATTCTTAATCTTCAGAGAGATGTTATGAGTTACAAACCAACTGTTCTCATCTATGCCAGGGCAGCATTTCCCAACTAATGAGAGTTTCTGGAACATCTGGAGGCCCATCCAGGTTGGAGAATATTCTCTTAGGGTCTGAATGCTTTTTTTTTTTACAAGATAAATCCAGTTATTGAATTTCAGTTCCTACTTGCCTCAGCCTATTGTGGGAATGATCAGAGGTAATTGGAATTGCAGTCTACTAATACCTGGAAGGCAACAAGTTCTAGCAAGTTCTTTTGGAGGGTCTTTTTAAATATGATAGTTGGCTTGGCATATAGGGTTTATGGGGAATTTGTTTCATTGTTCTGTTGGTTACAATGTATTAATTTGCATTTTACTCCCAGGCCAGCTTTGTTGCTTCAGGAAACAGAACTGACATTTCATTAGATGATCCCAACTTCTGGCAGAAATGGGCAAAAATAGCTGAACTGGATACCGATGCAAAAGATGAAAAGGTAATTATGATGTATTTATTCTGGAAACTTAAAATATGTTGTATTCCAAATTTACATGTTCTCAGAGCTGATTGCAAAAGGTTCTCCTAATTACACATTGGTTAGGGTTAAAGGTTTTACTGAGGTTTTGGGGAACTAATAGTATATGGGATGAATGCAGAGTATGTGTAGATAATGTCTACAAGAATTCTTGATCTTTCCATCTGTAAGTTAAATCTGCTTTGTAAATACTGATACTGAGTTTTTGTTGACAGCATGTTATGATGCACAAAGCAGGATATTAATAGATAGACAATGGGAAAACATTAGGCAACATTATTTTTGTTATAAGGAGATGTGGTATTTAGGAGGTGCAGTAGTTAGAATTCAGCATTGCGGGATAATTCAGGTCATTGGCAGGAGTTCGATACTGACCAGCTCAAGGTTGACTCAGCATTCCATCCTTCCGAGATTGGTAAAATGAGAACCCAGATAGGTTGACTCGGGGGG
>JANHFJ010004097.1:35829-50664 GCA_032468195.1 Cerberus rynchops | reverse complement strand
TAAATACGGTAGTTTTTTTCCTGAAACTTCTCTCTTAAAATTAAGGTGCGTGTTATACGCCAGTGTGCATTATACACTGATAGATACGGGTAACTATAGTGTTATCTATAATATATATGTTGAGAAATGGACCAGATTGACAAATCAGTAGTTTTTCCACATAGTAGATTTCACTATGAATAACTTTTAACAGTGGTATAAGCCTATGTTATCTCCCGTTTTTTATCTGGAGTTTCATATTTAATGCATTCTGTCAATCATGTACGTCTATTAGAAAAGATTGCACATAAAAGTTGTTGAAGTTTTTATTTTCATGTAGGGATTGTTCTCTCTCTAAAGGCAAAAATGCTTCTCACGACAATTTTCTGGCTTAACTAACTTTGGTGCCATACTCACTACTTTACTTTTTACAGGATAGGTAAGCTGCCTACAATTTGCTCGTGTTGACAAGATACTCATACAAACACAAGCTTGCTTTAAAAGGCTAAGCTCTAGCTAATTGGAATATTTCTCTACATATGAATAATTCTGCTCTATCTTTAATTATTGCTTTTATTTTTTATTATTTCTGGTTCCTTTCACTTTGTTGGACACTGCTTAGTGACATAAGACTAAACTTGTTATGAAATACAGGAAATAAAATAAAATAAATAGTAAATACCAGAGAGGTTAAAAATGGAAACCTGTTGGACAAAACAGCCCAAATGCTGAACTTTAATTTCCCAGCACCACATTTTAAAGATAGCTTAATAAAAATGCCTATTCAATGAAATAAAAATACCTTCAAAACCTATTCCTAACATACCGCCCTGTATTATGGTCAATGACACTGAAATCACCAAGAGGACTAAAAGCGTTAATAAGGCTTCATTCCCTCCATGCAGTTCCCAGTGATAATAATCCATCAACTGGGCAAAGCAGCTGTAGCCTCACATTCTTTTGGAAAGCCTAACATATAAATTGTATCATGAGGAGTGCTGGAATTGGAAGTAAAGTTATTGGGAAAGACATCCACCATCTCAGGTAGTATGCTTATGATAGGAACTGATGGCTAGAAGCAAGAGAGACTGAATGAGTTTCCTGTTGAAGCCTATCTGATCTGTCGTATCTTATCTAAAATATACAAAGATTATGTCAGTGCTTACCCAATACAAATAGGCAAAGAAGCCGAAGTAACAGATTTTATCTCCCTAGATTCAAAAAGTAACAGGATTGGCATCTGTAGCCATGAAATACACAGACATCTCCTATCTGAGAGAAAGACTGCAAGAGATATCTGATAAGAAAGGATGCCATTATTTTCCTAGTTTTAACACACAGCTGTGGAAAGCAGCCTACTAAAATATTTGGGGGGAAGTATTTCTGAATTGTAGTGTTGGAAGAAATTATTAAGAACACCTTGAACTATAATAAATAATTCCCTCCAGGCTGTTGACTATAAGATAAATTATGAAGCTGAAGACAACAGTCATTGGAGAAGACCCTGATATATGAAAAAAAAAAACCAAACCCAAAGGCAATCTTGTTTAAAAAAGGCTGACAGAAGATAAAGTAGCTGGATGTAGTTATTGTTGAAACAGGCACAAGCTTTCAAGAACTGCTCAAGGAGCAGGTACTGACAGACAATCAGTTTTTGATCATTTCTGAACCAGAATTAGTACATTTGAGATCACTTAATAATTTCTCAAGCGCCTGCTTCTTCTGCGCAAGCAAGCCTCTCTCTCTGGAGCAGCTGTGGGGAGGAGGTAAACCTGCGGGGATTGGAAGGGGTGCGACTTGTTTACATCGTGTGCTGGAATTTCCTGTGGCGGAGAAAAAGGTGACCAAGGGTCCTTCCCAGTGGCCGCAGCTGGAAGCTTAAAGCCTGTTCTTAAGGCCTCTCTCCCTGCTCCCTGCCCGGACAGCAGGCTGTGTCAAAGTACCTTAAAGAGACAGGCTCTTGCAGCTGCCTTCCAAGCAGCTTGGCTGTGAAGAGTAAGAAAAGTTTGGTAGCCAGGTCTTTCTCTTCCTCTTAGCGCCCCCCTAGGTCATCCCATTGCCCCCCAGGGGGTGGCACTGCCCACTTTGGGAACCACTCCTCTAACCTAATGTCTTAATCACTACATTCTCTGCTATTCAGAAGAGCCTGTGGCTACCAGCAGGGCATGTAAGAAATCAAAGTTTAACTCACTGGTACCGAGCCTTGCTCAGTTCAAGGTTTTGGACCACAACCTCACAGAGTACCATATTAGGGAGAGAAACTAAGGAGGATGGTCATTATTAGTGTATCAATAAATATCATTTTATACAATTTGTTCAAAATCCTGGAATGATCCATTAGAAACATCACAGTTTAATTCAGATGTACATGGCGGGAAAAAAAAAAAAAAGAATTCTGCAAGTTCACAAGATGGATGGCACAGCTTGCTGGCTGAGGAATTCTGGGAATTGAAGTCCACAAGTCTTCAAGTTGCCAAGATTGGAGACCCCTGCACTAGGAACACAACTGTTATAGAATCTAGTAGTCCTTCTATAAATACTTCGAAACTTCCTCAGAAGGCAGCAACAGAAACAGACAGTGAAGTGGGGTGTGTGTGGGTCTCTAACAATACTTTGAGCTCCAAGCACATAGTGCTGATAAGCAGTATCCTGAATAATGGGAAGCAAGTTTCCTATAATCTTCTCAGGTGTCCTTATCACTCTCTACATGGACCTTCTATCTGAGACACTACCACCAAACCAAACTGAGATGCAGTTTGTTAAAAACACTCTCAACTATGCATCTGTAAAAAGTGGCCAGGACAGGAGGAGAAAGATATGCTCTCCTCATCCAACACAAAAAAGTGGCCAGGACAGGAGGGGAATGATGTGCTCTCCTCATTTGACACAGAAAAGTGGCCAGGACAGGAGTAGAATGATGTGTTCTCCTCATCCGATGTAGATTTGCACGCTTCACTAAAGATAATGTATGAAGAGATCAAGTTAGATTGTTTGTTAGCTGCATCCGCAGATACTTACGGTAATGCTAATGACCACCTCCACAGCTTCAGCCTTGATACAAAGTGGAGTATGACTATGCTGGCTCTTTCTAAAATCAACAATTATTTCCTTTGTTTTATTAATATTCAAAATGAGGTTATTTTATTGTACCAATCCACCAAAGCCTCCTCCCTATAAGAGTCTTTATTGTCATCCCGGATAAGACCCACCACTCCACACTCCACTCTGGTTGTAGACAGTTTTTTGTGTCCATATACTAATCTATGTTAATCCTGGCAAAATGTTGGTTGAAGTTTAGGAAAATAGGTAAACTAGGTACGTTTTCTCATGAACACATTCTATTCAATTATCCTTTCATCAAGAAAGCCATTAGTAATTTATCAATTTAGAAAATGTAAATTGGTCACTAATCTAACATATAAACTCTGGACAGCTAGCAACATGGAAAGCAAATTGAAATCATCACAAAATGCTTACCAAGGACTCATACCAATGAAACAATTGAGCTCATCTATCATCCCGGCTCATCACCTGGGGGAAAAGCTAGGTCTTCATACCTTCCTGGGAGGCCAAAGATGTTGGAACTTGATGGATTGGGGAGGAGGTATTACATAGGGCCTGAACTGCAGCAGGTGTGATAAGGAAGGATGGTATATATTGATACATAAGCAATATTGTAAAGGTTATCTGCAAATATGCCTGTGCAAAAATGTCCAATGGAATCAGCCTGAAAGAGCACAGAAAAAAGATTGCAGTAATTGCATTAAACTAGTGTCATCTATCAGATTGCCTTCCTCTCAAAAGATAACCTAACAGGTTCCAGGGTTATGTAGGTTTTTCGAGAATAGTCTTCAACACTGAGTACAAAATTAACTGCATCACATTAAAATATGAACAAATGAAAGAAGACATAAAATGTTTTAGAAGTATAGAATGAAGAGAATTGAAATACTAAGCAATCTTTGACATAGTTGTAATTTCTTCTTCTTTTGTGGCTAAGTGTAGAAATTATTCTTCAGATAGTTGATAAAATCAGCCTGTCTATGCTGGATTTGTATCATGATCTGTGGCCAAGCAAGTACTTCTAAAATTGATTTTTCTTTTTGGCAACCAATGGTTCAGTCAATAATAATGTCGTTTGAGAAGGATTGAGTCATGAGGGAGATGAACCTTCCTTTCCATTTATTATGTTTGTATTGTCTCAAATTGAAAAGAGTCCTTTCCCACTTCCAAATATGTGCATGACTGTACTGTAAAGTAAAGCTATTCTGCATCTATGCTTCCGGAACCACTCTTACTAACAAATCTTAGTAGCTGAATTCACGGCATGCTTTCAGCTTGCAAGAAGAAAGCATATTTGGAGGAACTTCTGGTTCCAAACATGACTCTGAAGGAACAAATCACCTGTGGATTCAGAGAACCCCTGAGATCTTAAAACCCATGAGGCTGCTTTTGACCCTTCAGAAGCTATACAGGATGCAGAACGTGGCAGAGCAAGGATGTTCATATATCACCAGTACTCTGCAAGCTGCGCTAGTTGCCAGAGAACTTCTGGGTGCATTTCAAGATGTTGATTATCATCTATAAAGTTCTTCATGGCATAGGATTAATTATCTGAGAGACTGCCTATTTTCCATGGTTTCTGCCCATCCAGTTAGATTATGCAAATCCCATTGATCAAACAATGTTGTATAGCAAGACTTGGAAAACTTCTCTGTTGTGTTGTCTGCATTCTGGAATATCATCCCTTGGTCTGTGTATCTTAATGGTGTTTGAGAAGGCCTTAAAAACCTAGTTCTTGCTCTGGAGCAGATTAGCTGTTGATTCCCTGTGTGTATTTTACAGCTTGCCTCTTAGTTTTTAAGACTGTCAAGTTGAGTTATAATTTATCAAAGCTACAAAAAAAAAATAGTTTAGAGTATCCAAAGTCCAGTTTGTACTGCTTCTAGTTAATTTTTAAAAAATGTTTCCTATTGCTTTGATGTAATCTGAGAATATTTAACATGTCATCAAGAGGGTTGAACATTATGTGATAAAATACTTAAGTAACTCTAGAAGTAAAGGCAATAGTCATGATATATTTCATAAACATGTTTAAATCTTTCTATTGATACTAATGCTTCAATGAGTAATATAAATGTAAAGATAAAACTTCAATTTAAAGGCCTGGAAAAATCCCCATCAGACTTTAAAATCCTTTTCCTCCTCCTCTTCCTTCTCCCACACTACCTCCACATTGCTGATTTGGTGGGATTATATAGAAAGAGTGGGATCAGATGGGGGATTAATCAAATGAAATTACACAGAAAAATCCTCTCCTTTTTCATAGAAATAGTTCTGAGCTTAAATGATTTCCATATATTAGTAATATATACTATCCAAGCAACAGATTATCAACAATAGAAGTAGCCTGATTAGAACTTAATTTAAAACCACAACATGGTCTAATGTCAGGTCCAAGTTTCTTGTATTGCACAATGTTACTCTGAATAAATCAAGTAATCCATGTCTAAGGACTATTAATACTTAATATTAATAACTTGTCACAAGATTATAGTTCATGCAGTCTATAAACAACAAACTTTAAAAATGTAATAATCTATTTATACAGTGACAGTTTGTGTGATGATTGAAGCAAACACCAAAGCAGCATTGAAGATTTTAATATGTCATTCTATAAATTTATTTTGGAACTCATTAACATTTTTGGTATTATTTATAATCATATTATTCAATTTATGAACTGTTTTAAGAGTTTCATGACAGTATCTAGAGGAAAGATAATGTGTTTTGGTCATAGAGCAAATTAAAAATTAATAGTGATATAGATCTCTATTCCCTCATGTATATACACAGATATAAATATAAAGGGATATTATATATTATTTATTCTATAAATACTATTTGTAGTATAAATAAAAAGCCTATCCTCATTTGACTACACAAGTAAAATGATTATTAACTCTTCCTATCTAAGTGAGTGAGGAGTATACTACTGTATATTCTCCTTACTGATGAATAGACTGAGAAAACTACAAAGCATGTAAGCTTAAACATATTAAGTTTTAGGAAAAGATAACCGTTCTATAAAGTGGAATATGAAAAAAAATACTATTTCATTGCACTGAAGCCAACACAAACAGCATTCTAAATTCTAAGAAATGGATACTGCTAATGTGAAGAGTCATGTCAATGCACAGATGATCATCCAGAGAATTAGATACAAGGAAACAGATGGGTTTTTTTTTGTGATCTTTATGTATTACGTACATGTCTAGAAGCAAAATAAGCTTACCTTAAAGCCACAGGTTCAATGCTATTTTGAAAAAATAGATGATAGTACAAAAATGCTATAGCTGCATCTGTTCTAGATTGGATATCTAAATGGGTCCAACTATGCAGGTAGTCCTCAACTTATGACCATTTGTTCGAAGACATTTGAGATTATGATAATTACAACCAGTCTGCCAAAAAACTGAATGAACATTTCTCTTCAAAGGTAATTTTTTCAATATGGGTTCCCTTCTTTCAGTGCCGAAAGGCCAGAGAATGATAAGTAAGCATGAAGCTTCAGTGCTACTTTTCCAGCTATGGATTTAGCAACAAAATCATCAATATGTCTTGAAATGATAATCTGTTGCTTGGACAGCTTGTTCACCTCAGCATAAAAGACTTGTCCAAAAGCCATTTATCTTCAGACAAATGTTTGAAAATATATTTTTCTTCTCCTAAAAGAAGCACTGGTAGGTTGCCATACACCTTGGCAATTGCAATATACATGTCCAAAGCTCCTGTGAAATAAAAATGACATCCATACCACTTAGCTTCTGACCTTTCTTGTCAGTACTATTACTGGGTAGCTTGGTGATTAACTTCTTTCAATAAACCTTGAATATGAGACTATCACATCGAGGATATTTAAAGAGAAAAACTACAACAACACAGAGATGCTCCCAAACTTTTCAGGTTGGAGAAGTGGAAGATGACTTAAATTATATCTCAGTTATTACATCCAGGTGGCCTCAAAGTATAGTATTGGCTACTGACAGCAAAGCATTGTTCTGAATTAACTTGAAGATTAGATCATTTAGTGTCATCTGCATCTGTTCTGTATTGAAACCAAGAGCACAGGCAATCTGAAAAAACTGCTCTGCATAAAGATATGCTGGAGAAAAGGAGATTTAATGTCCTAACATTGGATCTGATGAAACTGACACACAACAGAAAATGGAATGAGTAAATAGCAGTCACACGAAGCTAGGCACTACGATGCCAATAATGACCTGAATTCTGTCAAGTTCAGATAAAAATACATAGGACCATATTCCTTTAAGAAAAAAAAAATTTATTGAAAGTTTAAAGGAGAACAAAGAAATTAACATAAAATAATACAAAATAAAACAAAGAAAGAAAAAAAGCAAATGCAAAAAGCTAAAAAGAAAGAAAGAAATTTAAAATTTCTTTTGCAATATAAATAATTTTGATCCCTGTAGGCATAGACACGAGGGGGCACAATGGCTCCACCTGAAAGCTGACAACTCTGATTTGAGACCCAAGCACTATGTGATGGGGTGAGTTCCTGTTACTCAGTGTGCATGTTGTTACTAGTCATGCTGGCTATGAGAACAAGGAATTGTCTTCAGACAACTCTGGCTCTCTCAGCTAAGGAATGGACATGAGAAACTACCCCCTACAGTCAGACACAACAGGGAAACCTTTACCTTTAGGCATAGACACATCATGATAACTGAGCATCTCTTCCAAGGCTTTCATTACTATCTTAGCAAACACTAACATGTGATGTAATTTCTTGATTACAGGTTCCTTTATTGTTGATAAATCAGTTCTAAAAAGTGAAAGTTAGCTACCATTTCTGTATCTTCAGTGTCAATTCCAAAAGGGCTATTGTCCCTCTTGTCATTGATTTGTTCTTTTTTATAGTGGAGTTGGATAAACAAGAGCCCCATTTTTTAAAAACTGTAAAGTTTTAAAGTTCCTTTACTTTTATTACTAGAAGATCATTTGCATTTCCAGTATCAGACTAGTGGCATCTACCTAGGTTATTGATATTTCTTAATCCAATATGAAAACACAACCTTCTTCTAATCCACCTTCCCTCCACATATATTCAGACAAATACTATCTGATTATTCAGAGTTTCACTAAGTGGCAGCAACTAGTCAACTTTGGTTGATCTGGGAAACCAAGAAGAGTCAATTTTGATTTCTATTGTATTGGAGACTATCTAAGAATTCAAGAATTATTATTGACAAGATTGGGAAATAAAATCCATAAAGAAATGAATGAAAACCATTTCTGTAGTTCTTGAAAAATAACTGCATTGATGCAGTCACATGGCCTTGAATTCTTTATCTTGCTTTATGATGAGTTGTACTGCTATAATTTATAATAAGAGAATAGTAGTAGTAGTAATAATAATAATAGGCAGTTGAGAGATCCAGAGGGCATTGGTTTTCATTCTATTAGATACTATTCATATCAATTAGTTTAAAGGGTTACAGTAATGATTTCAGAACCAATCTTGTGGAATTTTATTTCCCATCCAGTGAACTTATTTTGCCACTGAATTTGGAACCCAAAAGAAACAGTAACCCAGAGCTTTGAATGGGTTTTTGATTGACTGCTGAATATAATGTTCTCTTCAGACTTCACTTTTTCCCCCCCATTTACCTTTCTATTGGTAAGAATTTATAAAAGAATCTAAACTCTTACATTCCATAGTATATTTGTGTACATTCCATAGTATACTTGTGTGAGAAATTGAGACTGTATATTTGTATCTATATTGTTTTCAAAGTGCTATTCCAAATAAATTATTTGTTTAATTTGGGACAGTCATTCATTCTAAAGAAGTTTAAATCGTCTTAGTTCTCAGCATAATTCTTGCACACAACCACCCATCAAGGAAATGGCCTATGGCTAAGGATTTGGGTAATTAGATTAGACAAATTATCTTTTTCAACACAACGCAAGGCTTCCCTCCCCAAAACAATCCTTTGTGCATCCTCCATTTTCTAAGCAATCACCACCTCTTTTAAAATGTATTGTCAAAGGTAATAATTAACACTCAAAGAGATGGACTTTTTCCTATTATTTGAGGGAAGGAAGACTGGCCATACTGTCACTGTGATTCAATACTATGTGGCAATTTCAAAAGCTTCTGACAAAGAGGGAAAAAATCTTAAAGTTACAACTAGTTTCTCAGCTTGGCACAAGAGGTTAAAACTGGATCATAAAAGAAGTAAGCATTCCAAAACAGAATTTAGAAAATATTTGCAGCTTTAAGACTGCACATGTACCTTCAGCAGAAATTGATAGATGATACTACAAACTTCTGTTTAAAAAATAGACTGTTCTTCTCATTCTCAGTTTGTGGATTAATTCTATTATCTTTTACGTTGCCCATTATATGAAAATAAATATAGCAGAAAAGAGTTTGTGATGAACATAAGTGAACTATTTCTGAAATAAATATTCTTGTATTTAATTTTAATGAAATTGGGTCACAAAGTATAGCCTTATTTTGCATTAGCTTCATCTAAACAATGCAGAAGTTAAAAGACAGTAGGTGTAGGATCAATATTAAATGGAAATAGTAATGGTATTTCTGATATAGCTAGATTAATGCTTTTGGGACTGTTGCTGATGTCCCCATTTACTTTGGGATTATTCTTTGGATTTAAATAAAATCCAAAACTGCAGAGGGAATTACAGTGGGAACATGGAATGAAAAAATACAAAAGTCAGTATGCTTAACACAGTGAATGATGAAATGAATTGATCACATTGTCAATCAGGGAATTGAGATGGACTGGAATAAAGTCATTTTCTGTAGAAAGATCACACCTTTTATTACATAGAACACTGTTACAGCTAGGAAGAATATAACAAAAACTAGTTGGTTACAATGTAATCAATGATCAAATAGTATCAATTAGACTATGTGGCAATGGCCTATGTTTAATATGACAGTTATCCAGGTTTATGTTCCAATCATTAAATTGATTAGGAACTGAGGAATGGAAAAAAGTTGTTAACAATGAAGTGAAAAGCAACTGCCACAGTTCAAGAAGCACAAGAAAGCAAACTGGATGTCAGAATAAACCGATTAATTTGCTAAGAAGAGAAAAAAGTCAAAGACAAGCAAGATCAAAATTTCAAGAAAGAATTTAGCAAACAATTACAAATTATGTAAAGATATTGAAGATGAAAACAGACACACAAAAACCCAAGAAAAGACTTCCAAAAGATCTCTGAAGTCAATGAAGACTTTGCAAAAAATATTTAGATGCCTGGTTGCATTTATACCTGAGAAAATCAGAATCTTGCAGTAATTATTTCCTCTCTAACATTCTATACAAGTGAAAGTTGAACTTTGAAGAAACATAATAGAATATTGAAGTGTTTGAATTTTAGTGTTGGAGAAGACTCCTGAGGCAAAACAAAACAAACAAACAAATCATTGAATAAATTATCCCAGAACTCTTGCTCAAGGTACAAATAACCAAGATCAAATTATCATATTTCAGACACATTATGTAAAGACTTAGCTCTCAGGAGTGGTCTAAATGCTGTGAGAGGTAGAAGGAAAGAAGAGAATGTTCAGCAGCAAGTGGATGGACTTAATTATGATAGCTATGTTGAGGACATAGGGACACAACTTCCTGAAGAAAACCAATCAACTAAGAGTTGACAGTACTTCATCTAATCTATCAATAGGTAAAAGATTTTAGGGGTATTTTATATTTTTGTGATACCAATAGATATAATTTCCTACACATATTTAATAACTATTGAAACTTAAAACCTCAAGAATAAATTTTACTTATGCAACATTACATACAAAGATACAATTTACACTGTCTGCCCAATAAATCAGAGCACTTGAAATTTTACTTTTCATCTTTTTCCTAGGCATGTAACTAAAATACTTCTTTGTGGCTTTTCAGCAATCATTTCAATATTTCCAAATCTGTTGATGAAAACTAAACCATATTAATAAATCTAAATAGAATATTTATTGAAGACTAATTTATAACTATAGGGCAAATAATAAGGTAAGGACTTGTCTGTGTTTCATCTGGTCTATTATCACTGAACTTCTCTGTTTAAGAGAGAAAAGGGAACTTTCCATCTCTTTCTCTCTTATACTTCTCTCTCTTTAAAATTATATTTAATGTTTCCATTGTGGCTTTCTACAATGGAAGCACTGACACATCCAAATGTTGTGAACTTGAAAGATAGAAAGTTTAGAAAGACATTTTAAATGAGAATGGGGAACTTAAAACTAGACAGGAATTACAAAATCAAGGGGTGGATTTAGAATGGTGGCCACATTTGCAAGTATAATTGATATGAGAAGGATATGAAAACATATGGTTTTTATAAAGAACCAACAATACTTGATAAGATTTTGTTAAGGACAGATGAAAAGCTGATAAGTAAATTATATAATTATTTATTAAATTTTAAAATGTAAGATGAACAAGTAAAAGAAACTATGATAGTATGGGCAACAAACTTTGGTTATACTATAGAACTATATAAATGGCAAAACCTCTGTGATAGAAACTACAAACTGACAATGGCCACCACATATAAAGAAAATCTTTATAAAATGTTCTATCGGTGACATTTGCCACCAGCAAGATTAGCAAAAATGTTTCATAATATATCTGCCAAATGTTGGAAATGCAATCAGACACCAGGCACTTACTATCACATGTGGTGGACATCTATGAAAGCAAGAAAATATTGGACGAAAATACATTATTTGGTTGGAAAAGATGACTAAGCAGCATATAGATTTAAAGCCAGAAATATTTCTGCTAGATATAATACCAGAGAGCTATGATGAAGGGATTATATATTTAATATTACTTGTATTGACAGCAGCGATACTGTAAAAATGAGAACACCCCACCTGATGCAAATATAATTTGGAAGATACTGGATTGTGCAGAGATGGACAGATTGACATTGAAAATAAAAGATAAAGGAGATACAGATTATTATTTAACATGGAACAAGTTTTTATCAATGATTAGAGCTACGAAGTAGAAATTAGATGAAGAAAAAGTATTGTTATGTATAAGTAAATATGAATGTTGTTTATAATTATAAGTATGCCAATATAATTGATGTATGATACGGTCACAAACAAGCTAAGGTAATTACAGATATGGTTATGATCATTTGCATCACTAATATTATTATAAATATATGTGTTGTTTTGTTTTTCCTTTTTTGTAAAATGAAACGCCCAGAGAACACACTGTATTTAAAGTATGTATATATAAATTAAAAAAACCTTGATATGGAAAAAAATAAAATTATATTTCATATAATGTATAGTCACTGAGTGATTGTTGGGCTAAGCCCAGCCTCTGAATATAAGACAACTATATTTTGAACGTTTTTCTTTTTGAATGAGGCATGCTGCTATTTATGTACCCAGTATTCTTTCAGCAGTCTGTATATGTTCAGGAATACAGTTCCTAACAAGGGCTCCTGATGAATGTCAGGTATATCTCTACTAGAAATTCTCTTCCATTCCATATTAGCATAAACATGTTGCCTGTAATTATGGAATAGTTCTCCTTCTGCAGCAGCTTTAGGCCTCTACTCCTCACAGGTGGAGAAAGAATATTTTAAACACGCTTTCAATTCAGTTTTCTATTTATTGCTTTCATTAATTTACTCATTCATTTTTTATCTTAGCTTTGCTCTTTTTGTTTTCTATTTACATAGTAATATGCTGTCAGGCACAAAAGATCAGGGCCAAATGTTAAGTTCCAATTAAACTAATTTATTGCTCATGCTTATTTGCAGGAATCTAGTCAATGAAAGGTCAGCACTATAATGGCCACAAGATAACCGAATTCAAGAGGGTTGGATTTAAATCACTTATAGGGCTGATGACTCCATCCCAGACTCTGCCACCCCTTCTCCTACATCTGCTGTGCTATTTCATAATAGCCAGTGCTTTCACCAATCAAACCTTCTGACTTGTTTCTCAAAAATTCTTCTATTCCAATTCACTATTATTTCAACTCATTCTGGGTCAGAAAGGTGCTGCTTACAGTTTTCTGTCTGCTCACACAAGACAATATTTTTCAATCTGCTTTTTTCACCACCAAAATGAAGAAGCAGTCACTGTCCATGTCTCCCTACATTAACATACTAATAGGAAAGCAGAATTCTGAGTGGACCAGTGTGAGAAGAAAAGAATTAAATAATCCTTTTCTTGTCACTACTGTTTACAAACCAAGTCACTTAAAAAAAAAAGTTCTGTAGGAAGTCTATTATAATTCTGGTAAGAAATAAGGTAATAAATAATCCTGTAAAACTACTAAAAGGAATGAAATAGTTAACATAAAAGAAAATTGCAAATACCTAAATAGTGTGACTGAAAATGATCTACTATAATTTCTTTACCCCAAAATATAAAAGGTGAACACATTCATTGTAGCGTCAGCTCATACCTGGCTATTGACATCAGCAGTGTGTTGGAGAAGTATTGTAGCAAGTTCTTTATGTCCTCTATCACATGCCCAATGCAGCAAAGCTCTACCCTAAAATATCAACCAAAAGGAAGAAAAAGTTAGTTAAAATTTGGTAGTAGATCACGTATCAACATTATACCAATACATTCATGCTAATAGCACAACTATTTTCCCCACTGAAATGTTTGCATAAATCAGAAATGTATTACCAATATCAGCCTGAAATGACCCCTTGAAAGTTATAAGCAGGTCCAGAAAGCAATGGCCATCACCTTTATCCTATTCAGCAAAATGAATTACTAGGGGGTTTGCAATATATTGAACATTAGTAAATTTGAAGAAAAATATTATATCATACCAGTAGCTGATATATTTATTTGCAATTTTGATTATTTCACCGTGTTTCCTTCCTTCCAAACTGTGATAAAAAAAGCCAAACCTGAAATATATAAGGACCCCTACTGCCAGATTCCTTTCTGACAATCCTATTACAGTATATTGCATTGCTCAAGGAGGATGGACTAAAAAATATTTCCTTTCCATGATTTCACTATGAAATTCGGCTGGCTGTTGGAAAACAAGTAATCTCAAGAATCTCAATGAAACCCTTTTGAAAACCTTCCTTGTGATATTTGTTAACTTATCATTGTAAAATAACTCCCAAACATAGGATACAAGAGGCTCTGGTTACTATCTCCAGCCTCACTCATGATATAAACCAGTGGTAGTGAACTTTTTAGTTACTGAGTGCTGAAAAGTACATGCTTTGCGTGTGCCATCCGCACTTGCGTGTGGCTCCTCCATGTGCACTGCATGTGCAACTGCACCATCTGCGCATCCATGCAGCTTTTTTCTGTGCAATTCACATGCACTGTGCACAGGCACTCATGAGCAATCACGTGTGCATGCGCAGGAGAGCTCCGATGACCAGTTGGATTTCCTGCTGCAATCGCACACATGCACAGTGGGGACCCGAAGACCAACTGGGTCTCTGCAATCATGCAGGCGTGCATGCGCAATAGCATGTGCATGCTCAGCTAGAGGTAAGTTGGCCAACAGCTTGTGTGCCCAGCAAGATGGCTCACCCATGCCATAGGTTTGCAATCACGGATATAAACTATATCAGTATCACATTTAACACACACAAATTTAACAGTAACTATGGTTCTTCAAATGATCACCTGTGAAAGTACATACATGGTTTATGTGCCTGTGTAGAAATCCAGCTGGAACATTCCAGAGTTCTAAAGTTTTGTCAGGATTCTAACCTATACAAAACAGGCCTATAAGAAGACACAACTCCCTCTTCACTAGCAATGCCCACACTGGC
>JANHFJ010004096.1:69568-80492 GCA_032468195.1 Cerberus rynchops | reverse complement strand
AAGAAGGGCCCATGTAATACTTTTTCTGCGCAAACTGCATTGGGTGCCATTTTGCTTCCGGGTCCAATTCAAGGAGTTTGTTATGATCTTGAAAGCCTTACATGGCATGGAGCCACATCAGCCCATCCCGCCCAGTCAAACAGGGACAATGTATAATGGGCCTCGTCAGCTAAATAATTCCAACTGGTAAGGTCCAGGAAAAGTGCCTTTTCTGCCATTGTCCCTGTCCTGTGGAACATTCTTCCCTCAGAGATAAGGCAGGCCCTGCTTTCTCCTGGCCTTGTGGAAAGGGGTAAAAACATGGCTCTGCAACTTTGCTTGGGCTCACAGAGGAGCACACAACAGTGAGCCTGATTAGCACCCTGAAAGCTCTCTCCTCGCCTTTTAATTAGCCTTAACACTATTTTTTAACTAATCCTTGCCCTTTTAAAATATTATATACTGTTTTTAGGTTTTAATATTTTTATTTGTACGCTGCCCGGAATCCTTCTGTGAAGGACATTTTAAATGCCTTTTAAAATTTGATAATTGTTTATTGGGGGAAATAGCTCTGGATAAGAGCATGCATCTGCCTATTTTAGTTAATTGGAAAAAAATGAAGGGGAGCTCACAAATAAGGATTGAATATAAAAAGTTAGAAAGTTGGATTAGAAGGAGCGATAAGTCACAAAGTAGGGGAAAATAGAAAGCTGTGCTTAGATGGCTGATGAGGCTTCAAAAAAAAAAGAGGGAAGATGTTTAAACAACAAATGGCAATATGTTAAACAATATATGGACATATTGGAAGCAAGAATGGTTTGAAAGATATAGGAGGTATAATGAATGATGAAAATTTTAGTCAAATTTCTTTTTATTTTATGCCTTTAATTTATCTGGCTTCCTATTTCTTATTCCTTGTCTGTATTTTGCATAAACCTGGCAGAGTTGATATGAATGTAGATTACAATTAACAAGCAATATTTATTTTAGTTGTCTTATAGGATGCCACTGTAGTTAAGTGACAAAAGGCACATACTTTTCATACATACAAATATCTGTAAGATTCTAGGCTTACTGGCTTAATTAGGAAACAGTAGCATATAAAGTGGAAGATCATCCTCTGGTGTACTTACTGAAATATTTAATCTTGGATCTTTCTACTTGTTATCTGACCATGATGCATAGAGCTGTAACACATAATTTTAAGAAGATTTAAAACATAGCTTTTTAGTAGCTCTCCGTCACATTGCTTTGTTTTCTTTTCATGGAATATCAAGTATTTTCTTTTTCTTTACAGACATCTGTGGAGAACGCCACTACTGAACACATCATTTCTTTTAATTTGTTTAATACTACATATAAACTGAATTCACACAGGTTAGTTGTCAAAAAGCTTTTTCATATAGTGCAATAAATTGTTTTTTAAAAGATTGTTAAATGTTCATAGTAATTGATTATTTATAAAAATATCTAATACATGGTTGCAAGCAAACATTTAGGCACCTCTAATCAAACAGTATGTTTCTTTTTGATAGTCCTAAATTTGATTAGGAAAGAATTAGAGGTACTTTTCAATTACACAGAATCTAAGATATGGTTGTTTCAAGATTAAGATTAGAAATTTAATCAGAAACATTGTGCTGCCTGATTTTTGTCTAGTTTATTACAATAATGGAATTGACACAGACTAAATATATGCAGGGCTCTTAAGAATCTACCTCAAACACATTCTAGAATAGCAACAGGCCAATACATTACTTGATTCCTATACTCAGAAAACCAGAGGATATTTTATAACCCACACTTCTGACACTATTTCCTTGAAAAGTCTGAGCAATTTAGATTGGCTGGACAACTATACAGATCAGATTTTTCAGACTGTTACCTATAAGCCAGGAGTCCCAGGAACTAGAAAATCAAAATATAAATTTGGAGAAAGGTACCGATCACATTGATGTGTTCAATATTTGTAATATCCTTCCCATACTTTTAAAAAGTACTTTTTCCTTCCTTCAAGGTCAATCTTTTGGGGAATAACAACAGATTATGGGCAATTTAAATTTATCACATGACCATACAGTTGCTAATTATAAAAGTATTGACCAGTTTATAATAAATGCTACTTAAACATTGACCTTAGGATGCCATCAAATGTAATTCTTTTTAATTATTATAAAGACTACAATATATTTACTTTGACTGTTCATGAATACATTTCATCTTGCTTTTGATGAACCATGAAGTAATATGACTATTAAGTGGTGAGGTTCATTTTGAAAAGGCCCAGAATGCATTTCACCCCTTTGGCTTATCTAACTATTTAAAATGTATAGTATGAAAACAAATTAAGTGTTTATAACTGAGCCTGTGAAATGAAATTTAAAAGAAAATAACCATGTTTGGCATAAAATTATCATTAAAAGTATTAGAATAATTGCAAGGTGCAAATTAACTGTAGATCTGCCATATTCAAAATATCCTTTTACATGTGGTATTTATAGTCTTATAGTCTTCAATAAAATGATTTCAAGTTTTTTATTGTTTCATAATTTTAGCAGCTGCAAAATCCAATACATTCTGTATCTGTTGTTTATAGTCATCCACTGGTAGATATGCTCTACTTCATAAGTACTATTAAACAAAAAGAAGAAGAATCTAGTCTTTATCAGACTTGCTTCTCTCCATTTGTCTAGTTACTTGGGATTCGGATTAATGTCGGCAAGACTGGCAATTTTAGGAGGAGTTGAAAGACAAGCCTGTAAGTATTATATATGATTTGAATGATCTACAGGAATCCCAAATTGCCTTTTTTTTAAATGTTCACTTTTCCAAGTAGATCGTGACATATTAATAATACTACTCAGTTAAAATCTGTTAGTTTCTTTCTCTTTTCTTTCAAGGTGGTAGAAGCAGTGCACAAGTAAAACATAACTTAAAGATAATTAAAACAGATAAAACTCAGTTAAAATAACCATATGCCTAGTCAGGAAACAGGCTATGAACATTAACCTTGGTTAATCTTGAAAAGGCTAAGCAAAGTGAGATCCCGGTTACTATTGGGAGATCAGGATAGATATATGATTGCCAAGACCATTCTGAAGCAGCAGAGCTGCTGTACCAAAGGAGCACCACTTAACCTGGGCTTCCTTTGCTTCCTAGAAGTGCAGGAAAACTAGCAGTGGTTCCTTACAAGATTTGGTGCAGCTGGTTCTGATGCAGGCAATCCTGTACATACCCAGTGCCAAGCCTTGAAGGGCTTTAAGGAGAAAGACCAGCCCTTAATATTGTTTCTGTAAAGGTAATGGTAACCATTATAGAGCCCACAAAATTGATGTCGTATGTTCTCATTGCCAAAAAGCAAGAAATATGCAGGCTGTCACGTTCTGGACCAGTAGCCATTTCTGAATAGCTTTTAAGAGCAAGCCTGTGTAAAACACATTATAATAGTGAATCCATATGGCAAAGAGAACTTATAAGTAGGTCCTTCTGCATCTTGTAGAACTGCCATAGCTGCAGTTGTTGAAGCTGCGTAGCTTTTATCTGCTGTTATAACAGGACCCATGAGTCTGAAAGGGTCCCCAGATTGCAAACCTGCTCTTTCATGGATAGCTCCTACCCATCCAGTGGTAAAACTGGTATTGAAAGCAAACTTGATACACAAACAAGAACTCATCTTACTTGAGTTCAGCTTCAGTGTGTTCTCTTCCAATCAGATCCTTATTCCCATGCATGTCTCTACAACCTTCCCTAACATAGAGCCACTCACACAGCTGTATTTCAGGAGCAGAACCCCTGACCACCAGTAAGGCATTTCTAATTATCAGAAGCATCCCTCCTCTCCCACCCTGATACCAAAGTAGATGAAGGATTGAAATCTGGTAGGGCAGATCTCTGACCAGGCTACATTATCATTTCATGGATCCACGTTTCACTAATAAATGTCAGGTCTGCTGCCTGATTCAGTACCAAGCCATGGATTAAAATGGTGTTATTGCAAACAGACCTGGTCTTAATTATCAGCACCCTAAGGCTTTAAATTGTATCTGGAAGTCTGTTGGTAATGTCAACAATAGGAAATGTGCTGCAGTCTAGACTGGAAAATTAAATCCACCATGGAAGAAGGCAATAGCCTGTGTTGTTGTCAGGAGAATTACATATATGTGTATGAAATCATTCAGAACTGAGCTTGATTCAAAGGACAGTTTACCTTTCATTCCAGCTTTGGAGAATTAGGTACCTTAGCTTTGCTTATTACCCTGAATTTATGTCTGATTGATAGCTGCACTATACATTCAAGTATAAAATAGAAAACATGATCTTGGGAATAATGGGAGTGGGAAAATTGTTTGTCTATTCAAAATAATTGCTGTATGTCAAGCAGACTCGCTCTCTGTATTTTTCCCTAACAGTGAAAGAAGACGAAGAATTAACAAGTCCCTGCTTATCACTAAATTATCAAGGTGAATGGGAACATGCAAAGATACTGTACAAAGTTAAAGGGCAGAAAACAGGTATCTGATCACTTCTTTACCTTTGCAAAGGTACTTGACTTTTGCAAATGGGTCTTTTGAATAAAAATTGTAACTACATTTGTACACATTCTTCCTCTAGAGGTGTGCATATACAATATTCTGCCCATATGCGCCAGTTTTACCAAATTTTTGCAGTCACACTCATGAGTAAGAATGGTTTTTGAAAACAATCACAGCAGAAGGCTGATTCATAAACCTATTTAAGGTAACATGTCAGCTTTTTAATATTGTTTGATCCCCAAGTGATTTGTGATAGAATGCAGAGATACAGAAGGGAGAGGAGTTATGCTGGTCTAAAGATACAATTATAGAGTTTTTCCCTATATTTTTTTTTCCAATTATGGTTCCAGTAATCAGGGATTTTTCCAAAATACTTAATTTTTAGGATTGAGTGCAGGAGTAAGTATAGTGGAATTTATTCCTTCTAGACAGCTGATAATTACAGTTAAAATATATCTTTCTAGGCAGCTCAGAACAAAGTATAATGCACTGATCTAACAAAGGACAAGTATAAATCACAGCCACAAAACTCAACAGATTTCAAAAAGTGTAAAAATATAAAATGTGCCATAATATACTGAAGGTCTATATTAAAAAAAGAAGTCTCCATTAATTCACAGAACCTCTCTTGGAATAGTGCTTTAGAGCCTAACTGTTCCATCAGTGCTTAAACAATTATATACTATTTCCACATTCCATCCTCCTCCTTATACAAAATTGTAATTTCCTACATAATGCCCTGCATCTTTGCTTATTTCTTACTTGATGCTAATTAATAACTATTTGCTAAAGATATTGAAAACTAATAAGTATATGAATTCCATTATAGTCTTTTCCTTTTTCTTTTAGGAAAGCCACTTTTTGAATCATGTCATAATGAAATATCAAAAATGCTGAACAAGAAAATTTATGAGACAGCTGAAATAAAGGACTTGGATTTCTATGCTTTTTCCTACTATTATGAGTTGGCAGTAGATGCTGGTTTAATAGGTAATTTAGCAATAAAGCAATAGACAGTGTGAATCTCATATTAGAAACTTGGATTTAGCTCACCAAATGCAATAACAATTTAAGAATTCTACAGGGCATTGATTCTAATTAGCCAAAGCAAGAGAGCAAGAAGAATCTAACTTGTTTTTTCTCTCTGCCTTCAGAGATTCTTCTCTTATATGCTGGACAAAGCTTAAATATCAGTAATTTTAACTAAACCCAAATCCTTATTTATTTGTAAAATATTGATGAGATTAAAGTGATATTCTAAAGTAACTATAGGCAGCATGTCAAATTGATCAGGCAATAAAGGGGCCTACCAGATTATTAGGAAATTCCCAAGTATCCACCAGAATTCCTCCATATGTATGTGGGACATTCTGTTATAATACAACTTCAGTAGAAATGAGTCCATTTGCTCTGGATAGCAGTTTGTTTCATCTAAAATTGGAAATGATTTCACCATGGCGGAACACCAGATATAGTTTTTTCCATATCCATATCATCCCACAATTGGGCCAAAGGATGGCCAATGAATACACTAAGCCAAGCAGTACTTGGGACATGCCCATGGAAGTCATCAAGAGAGAGAGAATTTGAGGGTCAGAGAAAAGTTGGATCTCAGAAACTAGATTTCAAGGTTCTGAAAACTTTGTGCATATTTGATAATTCACAAAGCCAAAGATAAACTAAAGATCCATTTCTTATAAATACATCATTGGTATTATGACAATCACCATATTACAAATATATAAAAATGATGCTAAGACCATCAGCCTACAGAACTACAAGCAGATAAATATATCTTTCCAAGCTAGTGATAGGTGGCTGTCGTGCTTTCACATATGTCATGGCACAGCCTATAAATGAACCTTTGGTAAGGCCTTGAGTGCATCAATAGATGAAAGAAAGCCATTGAAAATAAAGTTGAATGAACTCATAGAGGATTATTTTAGAGGAACTAATAAACTCAGAGGAAATCCTGATGTTGCTCCAGGTTTACAATGCAAATGAAACTGGCACTCAGTTTGCTCACACTGCTGTCAGTTTATTCTGGCAATCAATCCCAAGAATACTCAGGCTTTTCACATAAAAAATTGATTCTTGAGGGAAAAATCTGCAAGGATAGAATCTCCGCATTAGTTTGCCAAAATGCCAAGGTATCATAATTGAAAAGTTACCTACCCTAGATTATATGGAGTGAGGTAGCTCATGTAGTTAGGATGCTGGGTTGACAATTTGCAAACCCGTGTTCAAAAACATGTTTTAAGTTTTACTTTTTCAAGACTTTTTAATTATTTCCTGTTAGATGTCAGATGTTATCAAAATGGGGTGCTGAAAATATTATCAGTGAATGAATGCTTTCTTAACTTTGAGCAGTCTTCCTGTCCATCCATCTGGGAAGGTATTGTGCAAGAGTGATGAGAAATAAGCATATCTTTCTCAGGCCAAGCTTAAGAATTTTATGAACGTAACATACATTGATCAGCAAAGAGTTTGATCAGCTACCCTATGATATTCTGAGTAGCAAGCCAGTTGAATATAAATAAGCTATATATCCAAGCCAGTTGAATATAGATAGCAAGCCAGTTGAATATAGATAAGCATTCCCTACATCTATCTTGCAGCAGAATGCTTATCTTCAATACAATACAAAACTGATAGGGATAACTAATATTCTAGATATAAATTAAAAAAATAAAAAAATAAAATCTAAAGGTCATCTAAGCCTTTAATACACATTTCACTGCATTTTGTACCATGTATGATTGTGCATGTGATGAATAAAATTTGATTTGATTTGATTTGATTTAATACATTTAAAACTTTCTAGAGCCAATAGTAATCACCTTTTTGCTGTATATTCCACAAAGTACAAATCTTTAACTCATAAACTTTTTTTTAAATAGCAAAAAAATTGAATCCAGAATGATTAAGAGATGAGCCTTGGTTGAATTTAAAATCCAAATCCTATATTCAAGTACAATTTCAGCTGCAATGTGTTCTACTATTCTACAGGAATGTCAGTTTGCCATAGTGGCTTACTGGAAACTTCCCTAGATTATGCTTATTCTTTAATGTAGTATTTGCATTGCTATTTGTTTATTAGTTTAATGCAATAATTTGTAAAAAACCTTTCAGAGCATAGAAATCTTAAGTACAAAAATATTCCAGTCAAATGTCTATTCATTTCTGTAATTTTATGAATATTGCAGGGTATTTTTTCCTGTTAAAGACCGTGAAAATAAGACATTCTTATTTTAATGAGCACTAAACCTAAAATTCTGTGCTTGAAATGCACACAATACTGTCTACTTAATCATTTATTAATCATTTAGAGTGGCAGCTGTTTTGCCAATACTGCACTCTTTTTCTGTTCTAGAACTGCAGAACTGTTTTTTCCCTCTCTTTCTTTAGATAAGAAAAAGGGAGGGGTCCTACCAGTCAGGAAGTTTGAAAGTGCAGCAAAGAAAGGTAAGTACTGTTGCTTGTATGCTTACCTCAAGATCTAAGGAAGTTTTATAAAATACAATCCAACAAAAGTTCTTTAGTATCCAGAGGAAACTGTTTATATGGGAATAGTAACAGTCTGCTTTTACATTTATTTGATTTTTTTTAATTACCCAGTGTGTAAAACAATGGAGATTCAACAAGGAAAGCATCCTTTCTTATGCATGGATCTTACATACATCAGTTTGCTGTTGAAAGAACTGGGCTTTCCAAAGAATCACATTCTTAAGGTAATAATTTTTAGTGTCAATATTTGAGTAAAATTATCAATATTGAAAGTACTAAAAGTAGAGGAAAGGGGATATGCAAAATTTTGTTTCAAAAAAATCTATCAAAAATAAATTAAGGCAGTTTGTTTAAAAATAATAAAGTTTCAACTTTGGAAATGTTATTTATTCTTTTAGAATTTTGGGATAACATTTTAAATTAGAGAAAGATTTTGAAAAAGCAGAAGTAGACATTGGGGAAGAGATAGACCAAAGTACCTTAAAGAGGCACAGGAAGAGAGAAACTGTACTCCAGACATTGCATCTCACTATGAATCATGTACAATAGTCTTAAATGTGGTTAGAATGCAGTATTGAAGACAAACTCTGCCCATAGCCCAGAGTTCGATCCTGAGTGGCTCAAGGTTGACTCAGCTTCCATCCTTCCAAGGTTGGTAAAATCAGGACCCAGATTGTTGGGAGCAATATGCTGATATTGTAAACTGCTCAGAGAGTGCTGTAAAGCACTATGGAACAGTATATAAGTCTAAGTGCTATTGCCATTGCTATTTTATAAGTTACAAATACTACAGCCAAGATATATTCTGTCCTCTTTTCCCCCTACATTATAAAATCTGGGAGCTCATAAATTCCAAGTGCTACTTAGTAAAACTAAGGCAACACATACATTGGGTATGTGCGTACTACATGGAAGACTATTATGCACCGCAATCTCTTGAAATATATAGATCGCATTGTTTTAAACAGCCCATAGAAACATCTCTACTTCCAAGATTTTTAATTGTGTTTTCTTTTTATTATAGCTGGCCCAGAAGATTAACAACATTGAAACCAGCTGGGCTTTGGGAGCAATTCTTCACTACATGGATTCACATCACATGCTATAATATTAGGGATTTACTGCCTGGGGAAAATGAGTCTAGGAAATTGGATCTGATTGATTCCTTTGAAAAAGGGCTACAAGTGAAATGTATTTTTAAAATGTTTTAAATCTTCCAGTAAGGGAGGCTGGTGTTTCAGGTGGTAGCTTAAGGTACTCAACATTGTCCTGGGATCACAAATACTTTTCAGTGTCACACAAAATCAGTAACACTTATTTTGAAAAGAATAATCCATGACAACTAAAAGCAGAAGCATATCAGAAATCAAACCAAATCATTATAACAAATATCTTTCGATTTTTAATGAACATTTGCTGATGATCTCTGATTTATTTGATGTTCTTTAAAAGAAAAGCACTTAATCTTTAGGCAGGTGTTTTGCCATCTTTTGATGGCAAACATATAAACATATAAAAGCTAATATCGGAAACAAACAATTTTTAACTACCTTTGAATGTTAGGCTGTAAGCATTCAGATTTTAAAATATTTGAAAATTTGGGTTATTTGTTTAAAAACTTTTTTTATGCTTTGTGAAACTTAATTGATACATGTTTAGATTGCCTTTCTAAAACCAGCTTTTAATCCTTCAGAGTCTTTGGGGTACTGGTTTATTTTGGAAGAGTTGAGCTGGGCAAGATGCCTGTTCCCACAGAGAATTCAACTGATGCTTTCCCGTTGATTTGAGTGCCTTAATTTCTTTCTGGTGTGTGTATTCCATTCTGTAACAGTCTTTCACTTTTGAATGACACAATGTTTTTTGTTTCTGTTGTCAAGCAAAAGATTAATGTTATCTTGCTATAACTCACTACATGCAGTCCTTGTTTAGCAACCACAATTGATTTCAGTGAAATAGTTACTAAGTGATAGAAACATTAAACAAACCCCAGGACTGAGAGGCCCCACAAAGATCACTGGTTGCTGTTATTTTGATAAAGTTCTCTTATGTAACAATACACGTATTAGTCTCATTCTGGTGTTTATTATGATCAAGTGGAGAAATTTGGGCAGAAGTGCACGCATTGGTTAGAAAATATTTTTACTACTATTGTATTTGTGAACAGTCACTATCTGAAGTAATTGCTAAACAAGGACTATCTGTATCCAAAACTGATGAAATAATCTTTTCATATGGATCATAGCAATAGCTGAATGAGTTTTTTGACATAGGCTAACATCAGAGCAGTATTGGACCATGCCGTACATGTTTTTTGGAATGTACTAATCAGTTATAAAATACTTGTAGAATACGTTTTTGATTGTATAAATTTGTATGAAAGCCAGAAAGCTCCCTACTGCAACATTTATGCCTGTATCTGAGAGATAATCTGAAAATTCAGGAAAAATGCTTGAATGTTCTAATAATGATTATGTGCATTTGTTTAATTTTGGTTTAAATGTTAGATCATGTTTCAGATAATATGAATGTTCCAAATGTTGTATATATCAATACAGTAAAGAGTTTGTATATTTAAGGTTCCTTTAGCTATTAAGTAAATTTCAAATATTTTTTAAAGTATTACTTCACAGTCTTTGAAACAAGTACATTTATTGTTGCATTAAACAAACATTGGGGGGCTATATGAAGGTTAAGAGTTGAATTTCAACAATATTAAGGCTGTTTCCACCCAAGGACTGTGTTCAAAAGCATATCTATATCCCAAAATATGCTGGGTTTGAAGGCTGAGCTTAGTTTATCATTGAATAGGTAGCAATGTACTTGAAACTGCAGTAAAACAAATGATTTATTAGAAACAATGCAACTCTGTGGTGATCCTATATTATCATCCACAGAAACTTTTTCAT
>JANHFJ010004096.1:5015-28718 GCA_032468195.1 Cerberus rynchops | reverse complement strand
AGACCAAACACTGGAAACAATCGTAGATCTCATATATGCTCGGAACTACTAATACTAATACATTGTACATGTAGCTAGGATTGTTTTTCAACATGGAAAAAAGGGAATTAATGTTCTAAAGTAACTGTGGGATAGAGCTATTGTTTTATGATATACACTGCCCAGAGACACTTGTTCAGATGGGCAGCTGTAGAAAAGAATGAATGAATGAATGAATGAATGAATGAATGAATGAATGAATGAATGAATGAATGAATGAAAAAAGTTAACTGCATGGCTGACTATATCATTTCCTATTGCAATCCCACAGAATTCTTGGAGGCTTTTTAGAATTAACCAACCATTAAAACAGCTAAGAGTACAGTACAATAAAAATGATAAAAACCTACAACCTAAAAACAACAAATAGCAATCCTATTTATTTATTTATTACATCTATACCACACTGCAATTCTTACATGATTCTTGGTGATTTACAGAATATGAAAACCATTGAAACATCTACTGTACCAGTGGTGGAATACATTTTTTTTACTACCGGTTTTATGGGTGTGACTGGATGGATTAACCCTGTAAGGTGAAAAAATAAAGATTTCTTCTAACAACTGGTTCTCCAAACTTCTTAGAAAATTTACTACTGGTTCTAGTGAATAGGCTAGAACTGGTTGAATTTCACCTCTGCACTGTACCATACAAATAATAAAAATCTACCAATTTTTTAAAAAATCAAAAATTTAAATCCAAGTGACAGTCCTCAGATGCTCCCTGGAGGATTTCCATCTTCCAGCTGCTTTCAGATGGTCACAGGTCAGAACTGACCTTAGCCCTGATGGGAGGCATTCCAGAGGGCCAGCACACCTGATAAGAAATAGCAGCCCCTTGAAGTCCACATCTTCAAATGGAGAACCTTTTCCCATCTAAACTGAATTGGCTAGGTCAATTCTAAGAGAGGAATATGGCCCTTCAAAATGAGGGTAGTGCTGCCATGGTTAGATGAATGTAGGTGAGATGCGTAGGAAGCAAAAGTTTAAAAAGCCATATGGATTCCAAAACTCCTTTGCTTTGGCCTCTTTAGTAACATTCAGATGTTAGATCAAATAACAGCAGCACAGCAACAAAACTCTATACCAAATTTTTCCAAGACAGTTCTATCTCTTTTATGCTATAGTCTGAAATACCAGAAGCTTGCTACTATTTATAAGATGAAATGCCTTTAGTTCTATATCCAGACAGATGTAGTGACAGATTCGCTATGTTCATGTTGTCCATCAAATGTCATTTATTTATTTATTTATTTATTTATTTATTTATTTATTTATTTATTTATTTATTTATTTAACATAATTTATATACCGCCCCCTCTCCCTAGGGACTCGGGGCGGTGCACAGCCACGTAAAAAACACATAGAGAGCATATGTTCACCTTTGCAGTTTTATTCTTCTGGTTCTAATCAAACTTCATATTCCTTCTTTCTAGTCATTCTGCAGTTCCCTTCAATGCCATTCTGTATTTACAAGTCAATTTTCTGCTGTACTGTATCCAAAGTTTTCCTTATGTCCATGACTTAACCTTTGTCTGTTTTTCTGTTACTTCCTCCATAAATCTGATATTTTGGGCATGTTTCATTTTGTGCGAATCCATGCTGATGATCCTTAATTAAATCGTAACTTTCCAGGTGTTGTCCTTTCAGTTTCTGTTATTTAGCTTTTCCCATAATGTCTGTACCAACTAAAGTCATGCCTTCATGTCTGCGTTTTCACAAATCCTTCTCATATATCAGCAGTACATTAACAGCTCCTATATCCTTCCAAGCTCCAATCATTTCTGAGAGGTTTTGAATATATCAACAGAAGTTTCCCATATTTACAGTGTCACGTCTTTCTGAAATCTGGGATTCATCACGTATCTCTGCCTCTGGAGTATTGTCAGTATTCAAATGTAGACATTTCTTGATCACTTTTCTCTGACTCAAGTTTCTGTCTGCCGCCTTCTCGTGTGTGTATGTGTGTATACATATTTCTGCCTTGTCAACCTATCTTACTCAGGGTTTAAATCACAACAATTTATGAATCATACTGTAATAACCTAAGCAATGTCTGTATTTACTGTTAACTAATTTCTCCCATCTTCTGTGCCTTCTCAGGTCATACTGCCCTGTGTATTTTGACACTTATGATCTCAATTCATAGACCTACATTTTGAATGCTTTCCATGTTTATTCCTGCAGTTTCAACTTGAATAGCCTTCTTTAAGAGTGTATTGTTTTCTATTTTGTTATAAAAATATTTTGACTTATTTTTATTTTTAAGATTATAACTGAAAATTAAATTGGCCTGGTCAAAATGTCCAATTTTCAGAACCATTGGTGTTTCCTGATATTTCAACAAAGCAATTGGTGTACTTCTCTTCTGTACTTACTGGAAATATCTGAGAAGTTAGTTAGCAGAATGGGGTGTTGGGTAGATGCTCTAGGGCAGTGTTTCTCAACCTTGGCAACTTTAAGAAGTTTGGACTTCAACTGGCTGGGGAATTCTGGGAGTTGAAGTCCAAACATCTTAAAGTCATCAAGATTGAGAAACACTGCTCTAAAATGAGAATTCCTTAACAATCTGTGATTCATAAAGTTAGCATCCAGTCTGATGACAAGATGCATTGGGACTGTCCAGTCAGACCAAATTAAGTCAAATTATCGGCCATATTTTGTGATCTGCTGGATTCTGGATAATTTTCAGAGCAAGTGGCAGTAAATAAAAAGAATAAGAGATTTGCTTAGCCTCATGTAGATTGCTAAGCTTTGCTTTAGGAACTAGACTTATCTGTGTATGTTTCAAATTGTGCAGTTATATAGATTATTTAAAACAATCTTATATAAAGAGCAGACACTGAAATATCTGTCACGTCTCATAGTGAAACCACTGCCATCCAGAGTTTTTCTTGAATCAGTGTTGTCTCTAGAGGTCATGTTTGTAGTATTTTAAAAGTGTATTGGGGAACCCCATGAATTTTAATTTCAGGCAATAACATCACGTTTTTGGGATTTATCAGGTCTTCTAGCCTGGGTTGTTAAATAAATAAATTTTTTTCTTCTTTGTAAATGCTGAGGAAATTGACTATATTTTAGAGCCCAATAAATCCTTAAATGGCAACTTTATTTATAAATGACCAGAATGGAAATGAATGTATGTCCTATAAGCTATCATAACCAAAATGTTTAAACAAACCTGCTGTTTTCCTTTCCAGACTTCTTAGTAGAAGCATTATCAATCTAATACCAGGTCAAAGAAATAATGAATATAATCTACAAAATATTCCTTCTCTAAACTGATCCCCTCTAAATATCCTGTGGTAGCAACTCGGAGTTATATAGGAGCAGGAAACAGCTGCCTAATCTCTGTCTCTCCCTAGATTAATTTTTAGGGTCGCCCCATACAGATGAGCAATACAACTTTATCTATCAAAAGTAGGAAACTGTGACTATAGTTTTCTGAACAGACAGCAAATAGGCATGTAATAATAGCATCCCTCAATTAACAAGAGAAAGACTTTGTCAAAAACAGGTGACAGTTTTGCCAGAGTTGAGACTGTGATCATCTGTTGAGAAGTTAGGAGGTAGAGCTGATACAGATAAATCCACTATTCAGGACTAGTCAATAGCCATATCAATCTATTGGAATGGCATGAAACAATAATTTCATAATTTCAAGAGCCATAAAGTAACAAAATCTCACTGCTTGCATTATTCCAGAAAAGACCAAATTGCGAAAACAAAACTGATATTCATTTTATATCAGTTTGCTGCATTTTTGTCTAACCAAAGTAGATGAAGTTGAAGTAAAATACAGGGTTTTCTATTTTGCGTAGGTCATAACTCACTAAATACCTGTGCTAAAATTTCAGTTCTTCCAAGTTTATGCAACATTTAAGTATATTATAGAATATATTGGTATGTTTACAGCTATAGTACCTCATTTCAGATGAACTTTGGGGTATTATACCTTATTAACTCAAGATTTTTGCAAGTATGTTATTCACATGTTCAGGTTTTTTTTAAAATTTGCTGTTTGTGGTATATACAATTGTACTTACGTACTTGTAATTTCCAAGCTCATCCAAACTAGAAAGTTCCTTAGTACAAGCCAAGCTGTTAAACTATAGTTTAAGATTTTATTTACAATTGTAGCTTGTTCAAAAACTTTTAACCATCATTTCTTAGCTCACAAAAATTGGAATCTGTGATTAATTGGAATCACAGATTTGGTCTGATTGCTACATTTTGTAAAAGAATGAGAAAAAAGGCAGTAGCAATAGTAGTGGAGAAATGATTCCTCCTAATCTGGGTTTATAAACTGAGATTAAACCTGTATGGCTACAATTTATAGAGTAATTATTTTCAGAATGTTAATTGCGAAGAAGTACTTGGTTTTCATAGCAGTACCATCATATATCCATGTCATTCTAAGTTGAGTTCTGGAATGCCTATGCATTAAAGATGATTAACCAGAGATTGGCAAGAACACGTCTGCCAGCCCTGATTGGCTAATTGAGAAATTCCCAAAGAACTTGCCTAATTCACTGTTTGAAAATGCCTGTCATAGAGTATCTTAACTTTGATCATGAAAAGCCCATACCATTGTGTTGCCTCAGTACTAGGAAGCTTTTTTAACCTTGCAGATTCCTTCTTACTAGACTCAAACCATCTTATTTGGTACCGGTATTTCTTGTTTCTCAGATATAAAGTCCTCTTGTGCTTAATCATGAAGGGCAAGCATGCTCCAAATGAATCCAGTAGTCATTTGGACATTAATAATTAATAATATATCCAAATAATTACAAATGCAGTACTTTAACTAGAAGCCAGACAAGTTAAAAAAAAATCAAGGAAAATCATCTAGTACATTAAACAATAGAAAGAAATAATTCTACAAAATTATGAATTTGCTTAAATCCTTGGTTCTTGTACATTTTTCTTATGCCGACAAACAAAGTTCAAACTTGTCTTATAAAAAAGATACAGATAGTAAAAGGCAATAGCCTTTTAGATTCTTCCTTTGATATTATCAATTGGGGCATAATCTGACTTTTATAGCATTGAAAATACAGAACCAAGCAGGGCCTACTTTACTCATCAGTTTACTAAAATAAAACTACATCAATATCCCAACTTCATTGTAATAGTTCTTAGCTAGCCTGGTCCTAATCTAACCAATGTTACTCTTTAATACGCAAAGTGATATTTATGTCACTCTAATTGGATTGAGCAATTTCTTGGCCAGTTGCAGAAAATAGGAATAAATCAGCAAAATCAAGGAAAAGCTTTAAAATACTGACAATTAAGAGTTAGCCTTTAACAAGCTGAATCGACAATTTCTCACTTCTCACTACTTAAGTATGTTTATATAAACTCAAAAAATCTATCCTTTCCTTGCTGGCTGATAGCTTCCATCTAAAATGGTGTCACCTTAATTGTTTTAAGAAGTAAAATTGTGCAGTTAGATAGGTTCACAAGTAAAGTAGTTGACTAGGAAAGCTCTAGAAAAAGCAGTGAGAAATTCACTATATGACATGTCATCAGGCTGTACATGAAAGCCATCCTTAAGTGAATTTAAGACAAGGGCTAATCTCCACAACACATTGTACCTATTAGGTTTATTTTGTTGTTGATCTTAGTAAATAACCATTCTACTTGCCTTCCATTGCATGGTCACTTTATTCCCACATTGAAGAAAATAGATTGGCCATTCCTGGTTTAAAGCTCATAGATTCCAGATATTGGCTGGGTACAAATCCTTTTACTATGTTTTTGTCAAAGGCAGAATAGATATACCGGTAATAGAAGAATTCCAGGGAACACAATATTGCATTAAAGGAATGCTGCTAAACTTGTATTTGATACGAATTGTTTATAGGCTGATAACAGTTTGGTGTTCCCATGATTCATTTTAATGCCATGGAATGCTTCAAATAAGGAAACAAAATTGATTTACCCTTTTCGGCATATACAGAACATTTTCCCCTAAATAATGCGGATTGTGTTGTTATTTAAATCTAAGTAAAGTATCACAGGTTTCTGCTGAGGAAGTCTTATCATGTCTTGAAATTTGTGCATAAAATATTGCATGTTCGCAAGCATTCCCATCTTACATGTATTTTGCATTACACTCTTTAAAAATGTGTTGTTCAGTTCCTGGTTATTTTCCTTCATTGTCTGTAAAACTATTGTGAGCAACACTTACTTCAGAGAGGATATCTCTTCAAGCAACAACTAGCCAGGCAGGAGGCTGAAGCAAGCAAATTAGAAAATTTACTGTGCTTGCTAAATAAATGTATTTGTCACAATCATGTCATTTACAAAACTAATTTTGAGTTTGTTTTAATGTGTGTGGTGTGCTTACGATATAGTACTGTTATTCTCCCGTGTTTCAAAACATTAAATTTCCATGAACATTGCACTTGATTTACCTTTTATTTTGGAATGAAATTACAAAACTGTCGTATTATTAAAGTCAGTGTGATGAGTATGATGTGATAGCTACAAGAGTGAGGTCCAAAGCAAAGCAAAAATTCCATTATATGGATTGGCTTAACTAAGTAACTCATGGTTTCAGTCAGTTTGGAATGGTGGGAGCGCTCTTATTTACTCAGAGTACTAGAGCTGCACTGTCCATGAATGATCTTTTAACACTTGGTCCCTTAAGTAGTTCTTTCTAAACTTCTCTCTCCTCCCACAGTAAATAGGCATCCAATCTGGGTTGGTCACCAGGACCAGAGATTTAGTCTTCCCAGCTTTTGAACTTGTGCTGGAGCCCATCCTCGGGAAACCTCTCTCTACTACACATTCTGGTAGAGGGAAGTTCCTTGAGGATGGGCTCCATCATGAGTCCAAAAGCTTAGGAGAGTAAACATCAGGTCCCAGTGACTGACCCAGAGTGGATCTTGAAAAGTCCATTCCAATTGGGGTGATGAGAAGGGGTTGAAACCATCTCTGATGCCACAATCTCAACTGAAGTTGTGCTCCCAACTGCTAGTGTCTAAAATATCTAATATAGCATTTATGTCTAGTTTGACTGAGATGTAACTGAAAAGTCCAACAGTTTCACCATGGACTTGTTAAATGGCCATTCTTAGGTTCAATATTCATAATTGGCATAGGGAAGATATTATTCAAAGGTACCCCTACAATATACAGTATGCACAACAATATGAAGTCAGAGGGCTAGCAACAGACGCTTCAATTTGATTGGCTCAGTCCAGAGACCTAGACAGAGACATGCCCATTCTTGGATTGCATTCTCAGCACTATGAAGAATCATCAATACCAGATTTTCTAAATGCCTAACATTTTTTGTATGAATCCAGTATAGCAATAAACACTGGGACCACCATGAAAGATTATGCCATAAACTTTCAACTTTGAATATCAGATCTTGATTCATTGTGATCTCCAATTCTTTGTGTTCTATTTTACTATCCCTGGTATTGTTACATCAATTATTATTTCCTCTTTTCAACCACAGTTAAATTTGGTGTGCATGTGTGTTATGTGCCAAGACTATCAGTTTGTGTTCAGAAATCCCACAATCTGCTCATTTTCAACTATTTTTCAATTTTAAGTTCCCACCAACTTTTCATTAGTGAGAAGTAATTTTTATAGAAGTTTGAATGAATCAGTTTGACTATTATATTGTTTATAATCAGTTTGACTCTTGCACAGAGTAAATGTATTGTATGGGTGTCAAACTCGCCATGAAACGTTGCAGTCACGTAATGTTACATGACTTTTCTCATTCGCGCATCTGGGGCGGGCATGGCCTGTGTGTGACGCATCCAACCTGCAGGCTGCCAGTTTGGTACCCCTGTTCTACTGTTTATACTGCTTCTTTGCATAATTTGTACTTTAAATCATTTGATACTTTTTCAGTTCTGGCCTTAATTGCATTAGTTTGAATAGCTTGCTCTTGAGTCTTTCAGGGTTTTTTAATGTTCTAGTTGTAAGCCATTGCCAAGATTTTGTCTTTATCTACTTTCCCCTTCATCCTTTGTAGAAATTGACCATGTAATGTTTTTCCTTGCCAGCATTCTGTATTGTGTTTTTATTACATTATTTCAATATTCATGTTTTGTTTTCTGTACATTCAGTAATTTTCAATTTTTAACTTGCATTAATTATTGTTCTTGGCTGTCTTTTATATAACCAACATCCAAGATTTTCTGGAACAGCTCATGACAAATATGAAATGCTACACAGGTTTCTAGAAAGTATCTACAGAACACCTGAGGGACATCTACTGTAAGCAGTACTTTTAAGATACATGAATGGTAGTAAGAAAAATGTTTAAAGTCACACAGCAATCTAAAGAATTTAAGGTCTCAAAACATACAGAAATCTCTATTCAATTCATATTGGGAATTCAATTTTTTAAAACTTGCCTGAACTCAAGCAAATAATCAGATCCAAATGTAATCTCATTGAATGTGCAAAATTGGTCATAGAAAAATTTTCAAGTTATTAGCCACAATGTAACTCACAACTTCCTCTGACAAAAAATAATGTGTTCCTACATTAGTCTAGAGCACTCCATCATGTGTAAAATTATTTAAGTAGCAGAAGGTATGTACTCATATGCACATATCTAATAGTTTGGATCCCAATCAATATGTCGCTATTTTAAGTTCTTTCTGACAATTTCTTGGATATGAGCATAAATGCCAACAGTCCATGTTTTATATTAAACAAAACAAATCTATCTCCAAAAGAAATTAAATCATTTTTTATTAAAACTACACACAGTTTTAGATAAAACATTTCCATTTCAATGCATGTTACTGGCCTAACAATTGAAACGTGTCAGTACAAATAGCACTGTGCATGCTTTGGAATATAATTTTCGTTGCACTGGCAGAGTTGACATTGCCACATTAGTCTGTACTTTTATCAATACTAAAGTACTGACAGCAGGAGCAGTGCTACACAAAACATTATCTTGGTTTTCTCCAAAGAGCTAAAACAGCATAAATACCTTTCTTAAATGCAATAATCCTAAACATCAGGAGGGGAGAAAAGATGAAATTTTATGTATCACAATTCTTTTGCAAGTTATTGTGAATCAAAACTGATACTTACTTAACTGCAGGAAATGTCAATGCAAAGAACAAGCTAATGTTTGCAGAATGAATCGCTAAGTTGTTTTGATACACTTAAAAAAATTATACAATATTAGTAATACCTGCTATATCTTTCAGACTAAAAAAACTATTCTGAACATCAGTACCTATTGTGCCCAATATTGAATATTTAAGGCATGGCATATTTCAGGGCCAACTTCATAAAAAGAGAGGTCACTATAAAGCGATCTGCTTAAGTCCATCAGCCACACTGGCTCATAATTCCTTTGTTCTAATTGCTCACCATGCCATGCCTGCACTGAATTTTGTTGCAAAACAAATTATGTGCAAATAGAAAAATACCAGTCTTCTCTAGTCTACTCCCTAACATACAGCCTCTTCCATTCTTAGTTAATTTAGAACTGAAGTCCCAGAATATATGAAAAATTCCCAGTTCAAGAAGACTGGCCTAAATGAACATCCATGCTACCCTTTTTGTCATAAGACAGATTTTTCAAATCTCAAAAATGGATTTTTGAAATCACATGGCAGTGTTTGGATGATCATGTCCCAGCTTAATAAACAAAGTTACACTGGAATGTTGTGCACTCATGAACAATCACTCTGTTCCTCCTTCATGTGATCAAATCAACAAGTAAACCACAGCCTCTTATAATATCCCAATTGGGAATCAGTGTTAATGGTGTCTAATAATCTAAGATATAGAATCCATCTTTAAACAATGGCTTCATAATTCATCTTGTTTGAAACATACTAGCTATAGTTTCTCAACCCAAACTATGGTTCACTAACATTTCTGGCTTGTTTCATCACATATAAAAAGAACACTTATGTGCATGTGGGAGGATTATACATATCTCCATTTATTAAAGCCATTAAATAATTCAGATTTTATTTAGAAGAAGTGGTATGGAATGCGTAGCATTGTGACTGTAGCCCCAGTCTTTAACTCAATCAAGAAGCCATGTCTGCTTCCAGGATTACGGTATATGGTGGCAGCAGAAACCTCCCTTGCAAAACTCTTAGAGGCTTTAACAGGTCACCTCTTTCCAATCAAAACAGAAGCAATGCACAGGGTTGCTGCTGATTAAGCCATAACTGGGATAAGGGACTAGGTTTTCATAAAATACAAGATTTGGTCAGTCTTAAAAGCAGTACATGAAAGCCAGATTCTGCATTTGTTAAAACTAGTTATTACATTGTCTCCTCAATTCAGTATAGAAAGTATAATTTTGTTACAATGAAAGAAAAAAAATCTTTATTCATATCTTATAATGGAAGGGAACATTTAAAGCCAGTAAGGTAGATTTCATACATCACAGGTTTTAATAATATACATAGCAAACTAAAACCAACTTTCACTTTTTATAGTAGAAAGTAATTAATGATCAGGGCTGAAGTACTGTTAACATAAGAATGCATTACTTTCAATACCTTTGGTTGATTTGGGTAATATTTCAGCATTCCATGTGAAACTATGAATAATTTCACTGCTGAGAATTCACAATGAGTTTAATTCCCAAAGAAAATGCACATCAAAAGAAATCAAAGAGTTAATTTGTTTCCCTTGTATTTCAAAAGAAAACTTTTGACTACCTTTAGTGTACCTGAGCATTTTGAAGGAGATTGTTAGGCTGGGATGTCTGAAGAATCACGATTATTTAAAATGTTATCATTTCTTTTTCACTCCCAAAGTGCTTGTATTTCTCTCTATGATTAGAAGAGACTGGAAGACATCTTTACCACAGTGAAAACACACTCTCTCCCACAAGTCTAAACTTAAAGACATTTGTTAACAGAAAAGTTACTTCAAACAACTTCCAAGCATAATTTTTAATTAATATGATGTACTTTACTAAAGGGATATGCACATCAAAAGAAAATGGTTTCAAAAGTAGAGGCAACATTTCAGAGTTGATGCAGTCTGTAGACGGAGGTATAATAATTTTTTTGTGTGTATTTCTTGTTTGGGAGAGTTGAAAGCAAAGCAATAAAGGAAAAATTGACCACTGTTAAATTATAATAATTAAACAGGCACCTTTTTAAAAAAGTGAGTCATCCTTCATTTCATTCTAAAATTGTCTTATATGTCTGTTTGTTTCTGGTTTCTAAAATTAAAATCCATATTATCTTCTGCAACTACAGGAGAAAAATATTCCTCACCAAACTAAATTCTAGAAGAAAACCTGCAGCTCAAAAAAAAATAGAGTTAGCACTGAATGTTTTAAGAATTATATTTTTGCAGATAACTATAGTCCAGCTATGTTTTAGAGTGCAAGTTCTTGGTCTTCTAAAGAGCTGTTATAACAATCCAACACAATATTGTGAGAATGTTTATAATCTCTGGGAGAAAGCGGGGTGGAGGTGTGGTGGTTTACAAAGTCTTTATTGTGCTTCAACTTAATTGTTCCAATATTTTGCTCTCTCATTCATTAGGAAAAAAAAGACACAGAAGCCAATTACATTCATTCTTCATATCTACTGTCCCAAAACATGGGATTTTCAAGGTATCTTTTAGAACTGAAGCCAGAATCAGTGGCATATCCAGTGCTTGGGTTTCAATAATAGCAGACATTTTTTCTTTCTCTTTTTCAAAGATGGTATGAGTTTAAGTGTAATATGTTAAAGTCTTCAGTGATGATGATGATGTGCAGATTTCCCCAGGAATTCCCTAAGAAGGAAAAAAACCTAACTTTTTATTGTATCAAATATTTTGCTACTTTAGGTTCATCCATTTCCTCTTCTCCCCATATCTGTTAGCATACTACTCATTGTACTGCTTCCTTTCCTCGATGACTCAATGGGAGATTTTTTTTTTAACTACTGCAAAAAGGGTATTTAAATACACAAACAGCTTTTGAAATCTATGATTTGATCTTTTTTAACAGTAAACTCTTGTAGGAATTGTTTGCCTTTATATATCCAGGAAGACCCTGGAACGTTTATGCAATCTGGAAAAAACAAAATAGGGATCTACATCTAGCAAGATTAAAAATAAAAGATCACATACGTCATCTTGACACTAAAGGTTCAGGGATTATTCCCAAGAGTTTGACTTGCTCTAAGACAAAAATAAGATATAAACTGACAGATCACAAGAGGGAAGCAGACACACAAACAATTCTCCTCCTGCTAAACATGTCATAAAACAATGTCAAAATATTTCACAGGATCTTCCTCTTATATCCCTGTAATACCAATTCCAATACCATTAGAAAAATTACCCTTCAAATGTGATCGACTGGCACCAACCACCTCACCCCCATACATATGAATTACCCCTTTAATTACCGTAATATTCGAGGTAGCTCTGGGCTCTTGTAGATATATTTATGCCTGTATCCTAGCTCTTTGTGAAATGGAACAAATTGTACTTTGTAATCACGAAAGTTCCGAGATGGGGCAGCAATGTTGTATAGCTGTGAAGATTTTTAAAAACAAATGCTTTCACCATGTTAAAATTAAATACAAGATAGTACATGTAGTTTCCAGTTTAAGAACGAGTTCTGTTTCCAAGGTCTATTCAACTATTAAGTTGAATTTATATGTAGGCTGGAACAGTATTATTGTATAATATTGTATAAGTAGTATTGTGTAATTAAATTAAACCACTGTGTATTTAACTTGAAGTTTGCTACCATAGACTCCATTCTTAACTGTGGGTCACCTTAAAACCCAGGGTGCTCTTAACCTGGGGACTTGCTGTAATGTACAGGTCTTTGAACCTAAGAAGTTCAACAAAAGTGATAAAAGGTCCCTTAGCATTAATCAAAATGGCACTAGTGCACTACTATAATGAAAATATATTTTGATTACATTTTAATGGTTCAACTTTTGTTAGTTCATTATTTTTTCTTTACTGTGTATGCTGCTCAGAGTCACAAATTTGTGAGATCAGTGGCTATATACAGTAAATATGATAAACAAACTAGTCACCCTAGCCAAAGGCCATGGAATGATGAAAATTACTGTCTAATACCTATGACAGGCACTGAGTTAAAACAAGTTCATTTTTTCTCTTGTATACATTTTCCTGACTTTTCATTCTGTAGTACACAACTCTTTGATTGCACAGACTTAACTGCTTCTTTCTCTAGATAAAGGGCAGCTGTCAGCTCTCATTTCACCAATTCCAAGGATGATGATGACTAAAACCAAGTCATGGCAATAACTCAGATTACAGGAGAATATAAAACCATGCACATGTCACACTGTATTTCACATTCTTCTCTGATAACTCCTCAGTGGAAGACACTATGCCATCTCATTTTCAGCACTTTTAAGGGCTACTATGCAGAGATGGAATGAACAATAGAGAAAATTGTACAAGACAAACAAGGCTGCAGCTTTGGATCTTAGAATAAGGAGGAGCAGAAGGATTATCAAGGAAAAACACACAGATCTGGTCCATGCTTTTCTAATTCATCTAGGATAACTAACATTTGAATGAGAACACATTTTAGAAGTAGCTTCCTTGGCAATATAAAAGATGAGTAAGACAAAGTTATTTGTCTCTACCAACACTCTCTGAAAATTCATTTCTTCCAATAGCAGCAGTCAAAGGTTTGATGTATTATCAATGATTTGCTCCACAGAAATTAAATTGCAATCATTCAAGCCCTGTTACTATTCTAGCTCTTTCGGGATATTTATAAAGTTATGGCAGAGGCAAGAATTCTAAAAAATGAAGTGGCACCTTTTTTCCAAGATGAAATGGAACCACAGGATCATCTTCAGCATGAAGAACAAGCAAAGAACATGAAATGTGCTTCACACTGTAAAGAAACCATACACCAAACAATTAATGAGGTATATTTTAAACATATGAACAAAATATGAATACCTATGACTTTATTCAAGGTTAACTTTGGAAAATTTAGAATCACAGAATTTTATGCTTCTGCACATTATTTTATTTCACTTTTTTGAGGATTTGAAAATGTAAGTATTTTTACAAGTCTCCCAATGCAGATTATTTGCATTTGTGCAATTACATTCATGAAAAAATAGTCAGAATAAAATATACTCCAATTAAAAATGAAAAAGCATGGAAGAATACAAATCTTAGTTTTCCAAAGAAACAACTACACAAAAGGCTGCATCTCTGCTAGACAGAATGTTTTTCTTTGTTATAATGAACTGCTGCCTTTTTCTGAAAAATGTACATTTTCCTGAAGCCAAGGTAGTGACCTGGAAGATGGATTCATCCATGGCACAATAATTCTGTGTCAACTTTTCAGAATAAGTTTCTTTTTCCCATCACTGAAAACCTCAACCAGCAAATGGTGGAGGAGGGAGTAAATAGATGCTTTATTTACTTACTTCTCATCATTGGCAAACTTTATTCCACTTGATGTGATAGGGTCAAGAAAAAACCAATCAAATCCTGGGAAATATCTATATATCTGGAAAAAGTTTACAAGATATCACAGGAAAATCTTCTATTTATGGCACCAAGCATACAGGAGTATAAGAAGGGTAATTTAAGAATTCATAAACACAACATTTTTCTGGTCACAAATTTTTCATGCCTTGTTTATATCCCTATTTCACCATAGGTAATCTTTACTCATTGGCCCTAAATTGGGACCAGAATTTCTGTTGCTAAGTGTTAGATAAATATCATATGACTGTACCACTTAAGCTATGATAGTTCTGATAATTTGCAATCATTACTTGAGGCCTCATGCTTCTCCTGTCTCACTGCCTCCTCCCTGGTCTGGCCTAGCAAGGTTGCCCTGCCATGATCACCTCAGCTTCTAATTCATGCCATCTCGGCCTTTCTTTCTGCCCAGGACTCCACCACCACACCTCTAGCTCTATATATAGAATGTATCTGCAACTCCTTCAATGCATATTCCTTCTAGCTATGAATTTGAAAAAGGTAGAAATATCGAAACATATCTCCAGAGTGTTAATGCTTTTCATATATTCTTACACTCCTTTCCAAATGACTTTATTCCAAAGAAGGCCAATTATATGGAACTATACTATCAGAAATCGCACAGAGGTTTTTTTGTTTTGTTTTGTTTTGTTTTTTGCTGAATATACCCACTTCATACAAGGAACTATTTCAGTCTTTCTGGGCTGGAAAAGCAAATGGCAGAGGAAACAATACTTCACACTATGGGGAAAAATTGAAACAAAAAATCTTGATATAACTTCCTTAATGGATATGTTGAGAGTTCTCAAGTAAATCTAAATACGACAGTATAATGGGAATTTTAGCATGTAAATCTGTACTTACCACTGAAAAGGGGTGACTTTTTGCTTCTTCACGTATGTTTGTAAAAGGTGATTCTAATATCAGGGCATCTGGGGGAGTTTCTGAAAAATAAGAGCATTGTCCATTTCAGCCAAACTATTGGTACATCCCTACAAAAATATATCTTGCATCTACCTTGAAGGGCATTTGAGTAGTGTGGAGAAATTTAAGTCTAGAGATTGAACTATACATAGAGACATGATTGCAAGAACACTTTCTGGTGTTCAAAAATTTGTCTTTATTTTCAACTTCTGTATGAATGAAGCAGTATTGTATTATTACATTATTTTTTAAAGACACTTGGACAAACTACCAAGGCAGTTATCTGAAATGAATAAGCTCTGAGTTCAAGACAGTGTGATATCATGAACTTTGATAGCATTAAAAACCTCTAAAATAAAACATCACAGGCTGAACAACTGGACTTCTCTTTAACAAATGCAGTATGTTAACTTCTCTACCAGAATTGAAGAGTGTTAGTCAAAGCCATCCATCACAGAAGAGCTGAGTAAAGAGGCTTTTTGCAGCTGCTAAAAACTGAAGGCAAGTTCAGCCTCCAGAGAACTTCAAACATTATCAAATTACATATGAGAGAAGAAAACTATGAAATGTATAAGAAAATAACTATGCTCGTTAATCAAATTTAAATAATGCATTCATTTTTCTGGTCTTCTTTTCTAATTGGTCTTGCCACACCTATCAACAATCAAGTGTAAAACATAGCCTGCAAAAAACTGCACACCATGATGGAGTCATTATCTAACTCTTACATTATAATAAAAAGGCAGTTTTACTGCTAAATACTGACGTATTTAAACTCTTCTCAAAGTCAAGAGAAAATATGGAAGATATCAAATGCTCTTTGATAACATCATGTAGAAAAAGCCATCTTACCTCTTTCACAAAGCCGTCTTACTAGATTGGTTGCAACTCTAAAAGCAAAACAGATTTAAGTGTTGATTACAGATAGTTCTCACCTAGCTCTCACCTAGGAGAGGAGAGAAAAAGAACCCCTTGATTGGAGTCTTTTTGTGAAAGGAAGGGTCCTTCTATACTGAAAGGCAACTTAAGTCCAATATCCTGGCCGGGGGAGGGAGAACCCAACACATTTATCATTAAACGACACAAGAAGAAACCACTACATATGGGATATTTAACCTAAAACCTAAAGGAATCTAAATGTTTAAAAAGAGTATTTACTGGTTACATTTCTTATTTCTATTTTTTAATGAGCACAGTTCCATCAGAAATGGTTCTATCTCCTCTTTTTAAAATGACAAAAAAACCCATTTGCATATTTTTCCATTTAAACACTGAAAAATCAATTTCCTCCAGTTCTTTGACCTCCTTTGACTACTAACAATAACAATGACGTTTTGAATTTATTGGTGTCTTTGGCAGCATCTGCACTGAGAATGGAGTTCAAGCATGTGTAATAGAAAAGCAACTACAGAGACAATAGCTACAGCACATGCAAGTCTAAGCTCATTAGGAAAAATTATAGCAATAGCACTTAGCAGTAGCATTTAGTCTTATATACCGCTTCACAGTGCTTTACGTAACTCTCTAAGTGGTTTACAGAGTCAGCATATTGTCCCCAACAATATGGCTCCTAATTTTATTAACCTCGGAAGTATGGAATGCTGAATAAGCAAAAGGTTCCTGATATCAGCAAAGATAAAGCTTTCATTAATGTCTTTGAAGCAAAAACATAAATGGGAAGATCAATCTATGGAAGTTCAAAATATTCCAAAAATATTCAGTTGACTCTGCCATCATCCACTTTCCTGTGGCAGGAACATTTTGTGTGGAGTCTTGGGGATACTTCTGCCAGCAGAATGTAAACCTTAATGATGCCACTAATGTTACTCTAAAATTTTGCTTAGATCATCCCGAAAATAAATGTTTACCCAGTGCCCAAGGAGTGTCCCCATATATAAACTGGATTGTCTCCACTTCTTGCTTTTATCCAGTCAAATACATGAAGAGCATCATAGGTCATCCCACTTTCTGAGGGAGTGCCTATAGAGTCTCCCCATCCTGAAAGAGATAAAAAATAAATATTCCAAGAATCATACTTTAAGCTGCTAATCAATATATATGGTTTGTCTTCATATTAGGCAAATTAGTTAGGTAACTCAGTTACCTTTCATTTACTTGGAACAGGCTAAAATTCACAATAAAATAAAATGGAGTTGATATAATGCAGGAACTAAAGTTGTACCAAGCCTATTCAACTGGATTCCAGTATGCCTTGAACTTTTGAAGGAGACTTTTTCCCACTGATAAGATTGTTTTTGCCAGTGGAACTGGGTGGAACAATTTCTTTACATCATCTCAAAGATACAGCAAAAACTTTTTGATAGATTTCCCTAATATCTCCAAAGAAATTTTAATTTTAAGGATTCTTGGGGTGTGTGTGCCATTACAGGATAAATTTTCTGCATTTAAAAAACTACCATATGAAAACAAACTGTTACTTGTCAGCTATGCTGGTTCTAATTCCATTGGACCTAAAGCATCTTAGAATTCTTAGGATCTTGATTCCTACAATTCTCCCCTGCCCCCCCCCCCAACACACACACTCCTAGCTAAGAATGCTGAATAGGAATGGTGGGAATTCCTATTCCCAACACATCTGAAAAGTGTCAGATGGGGTGGGGGGGGGTCACACTAAAAAGATGGCCTTCAATTGCAGCAAAATTTCTGGGAATATCTGCTTTTCAATCACTTGAGTATGAGAAACGGAACTGACTTAGAACCTGAGTTAAAAATAAAACCAAATTTTGCAAAGCTAATTGAAAGTTCATAATAAAGTTTTTTTTAAATTAAATACTGCTCAAGAAAATCACTCTTGAAATAGACAGTTGTGTCCTTTTTTGGCCTAATTCTTCCTGGCAGAAAAAAAAAATTCAACATTATGCTGAAGTAGCAAATGCCCTACTTTAGGAACCAGACACTTCCTATGCTACTTTTTCACATTCAAGCCTACAAATTTTTAGAAAATCTAATATTATCTTCTGTTTTAAACAATAATGAGGTTCACTTATTAGCAGATTGAGTACATAAGGCTTTTATCCATACAAAACAGCAGGATTTTTATTGTTGTTGTTAGCTGATTTAATGTCAGAAAGGCAAGACTTACTGCATGAAGAACTTTAATGCATCTGGAAATTATAGAAATGTATATATTTATAATAGTTTGTCGTACGGTTCAGCTCACACTAGTTCCTTATCTCAGCAAAGACACAGCTGAACTCATTCAAATAAAGTTGTCATTAGACATTAATGGGAAGATCAATCTATGGAAGTGTAAAATATTCCAAAAGTTTCAGTCAAAACATGTTAGAGAAAGTAATATTTTTAAGGGCTGGCAAAGGATCCATTGAATAATTGGAATAACTGTTTGGAAACAAATAAGTCGGTACAAGCAAAAATATCATTTTAAAGTGTTTTCAAGCATGAAACTTTGCAGAATTCCATAGAACAATCTGTGAAGTGTGAAACTGCTGCTATACTATTAAATGGACTGTTTCAACTATACTGGAGTGTTTTGAGCTGGGAGCAGAACTTTTCTGCGTTCAAAAAGTTGTTTTGGGCTTAGAATTTCCTGTTTCACATACAAAACAGTAGCTTCAAAATAAGTTATTTTGTGAAGTTTTTCATTTGAGATCCAACATTTTGCATACTGACTAAACTAAACAATTCATTTGTAAACATTCTGTAATACATTTATAATTTATTTACAATTTAATTTATAAAAATGGGGAATTACTGAGTATTAACAGACCATGCACTGTAATTTGGGGGATTAATAAAACATACAAACTCCTTCAAATTATGTGGTTAATGAAATTCAAGAAACAGCCAATACGTTGGTTAAAACAAAACAGCCATCCATATTTGGGAACAAAACGACATTTCAGAACAAAAATGTAGTCTAAGAATCTTACCTCTATAATCAAATGTGACTACATGGTAACCAAGAAAAGTTAAAACCTGTAAGAGAAGATAAGCAACTCCAAATAAATTTAAGGAACTTTAAAAATAATAATCGCTGAATGCTAACAAATTCCTTCGCTTCGATATGGAAATATACAAGGTTCTCATTTTTAATGGCGAATAGGAATTATTCAAGATGCAATCCTTCATTGCAGTGTGGAATGGAACAGATCATAAAAGAGTTACAATATGATTTGACGCTGTTCATTAATGCACAGTTTTGAGTACCTTCTGTTTATATATCTTACTCTTATTTCACCTTATCAGAGAAATGGAATATGGCATATAAATGAAATAAATGTTTCCACACATATAAAATATGGAAAACAAATACAGGTACATGTTGCTGTTAATAATATTCAATAGCAAATAACAGTATTCAGAACACATGAGTAACAATGGCAATTCCTACCTTGTAAAGTTCCACACGATGATCCCCTCCTCTGTTAAGAAATGTTGTAAAGTTAAAAATGAAATGAAAGTAAAGTTAAAATCAATATAAAACATTGTATTACATACTTTTCTAGTGTCAGCATAAAAATGAGCTGGCTTTTAATGAAAACCTATTGTTAGAAGTAGTTTAAGAGCCACTGATTTCAATAAAATTGAAAAAATTAAAGCTAAATTGTGTCCAACTATAATTACAGCGCTTCACTCATACAGCCAGCCAAGATTCTTTCTATTCTTGCAGTTGGAATGGCCTTCACGGTCTCCAGACTTCAGACCCAGAATACTGAAAATCTGTAAATTGATCTTAGATATATAAAACATGTACTGTACAGAGATCAATTAATATTTCTGAGGTAGAAGAGCTCTGCAAAGAAGTGATTTTTTTTAAAAGCAAGACAGTATTTTAGCTAGCTATAAGAAACTTAAAAGCTATTAGTTATGCCAAAGGAGAAGTTACTAAGAAGAGTGAAGAGTGAATATAGTTTCTGCATTTATCATATTGAATGTTTCCTTATTTGGAATCTGTAAACAACTGCACAATAAATATGCATTCAAATTTGTGGAACAATACACAGTAGTATTGAGATCCAAAACATTCATCATGTTAGCTGTAAATGCCAGCAGATCTATTAGGCCAGTGTCTCTTGCCCTAACAGAACCCAGTACGGAAAGGTAGATTAAAATCTATTTATATACACAAGTAAGGAAAGGTGCCTCACTCAAGAGAAGAGAGAAGCAGTTCACAAAGGCAGAAAATCACTTTATATACAGTTCAAACATATTGGGTTTGGAATGAGTTTTTTCATTTGACACATCTCTGATGCAGCACGCATGCTCATAACTAATATGTAGCATGTAACATTCCATAGCATCCCACAATATTCTTAATATGATCTTGTTAATGCTCATCTTCACATTCAGATGTGTTTCTCTCATTTTGAGTTTGCAGGTAACTAAATTTCAAGTCAGTGCCTTTCACAGGTTTAAATGAGTTCTCTTAGATTGTACATAGCATTCTTTGTTCCTCCAAGAATTAGAAACATTAATCAAAGGAACTCCTAGTTACTGAAAACATTAATCAAAGAGGTCCCGCTCTGCAGCTACAATCAACCATGTTGTCTAATCTGGGGATCTAAACTGTGGTACAATACCATGGAATCAGATCTTATGAAAAGACAGTAAGAGAAATGTATTTAAAAATCAACTACAGTAAACAAAACATATACTGGCTTCATCATGAACATTCTAAACCTCCTGCATACTTGTTCAGTTTAATGAAGAATGGGCCTTGAATAGATTAAATTATGGGCATTATTTTTATTTTTGTGTGTTGCTTACCGAGTCCCTGCATTTCCATGCAAATAAAGAATTACAGGGTTATTGGAACCCAAAATATCCTCGTACCAGAGTTGGTCCTTCCCTTGAGCATCCTTCCATAAAAATGTGGGAACTGTATGCCTAAAAGAAATGGTAACAAGAATGTCATTGTTTCCTTGCATATTTTCATCCGATCTTAGTAACTTCCCTGCTTCAGAAGCCTACAAATGTACAATAAGTTATATATGGTATCTAGAATTAGATACTGGATATAATTTATTATGTAAAGGCAAACTTACAGCAGCAAGTCCAAACATGGAATGATCGATTCAACCATTTTGGACTCTGCCTCAACATCAAGAAAATTGAATACTTAGAGACTGTCACCACTCCTGGAACACTTCAAATCAATTGTGAAAACCTAAAAAAGGTAAACATTTTTCGGTATCTTGGATCCCACCTCCAAGGCAATGGCGACATCAATGGCGAGGTACGAGCAAGGGTAAATGCAGCCTGGATGCATTGGCAAGAACTCACTGGTGTGTTATGTGACAGACGAATGTCAAATCTAAGATTTACAGGACAACCATCTGCCCAGTTGCACTGTATGGCACTGAATGCTGGGCAGCAAAAACAGGGATCGAAAACTATCTCCATGCCATGGAAATGCAAATGCTCCATTGGATATTGGGCATCTCCCTTCTTGATCACATCACAAATGACTCCATTCAACAACATTTTGGTGTGGCACCAATTATAGAAAAGATGAGAGAAGGCCGGCTCCGCTGATATGGACATATCCTAAGAGCAGCACCTTCGACTGTTGCAAAGACTGCCTACCAACTAGAAGTCAATGGCCGGCAACCTCATGGGCACTCAAAACAGAGATGGCAAGACACCATCAACAAAAATTTGCAAGCCGCAGGCCTGAACCCTGGAGATGCAGCTGACTGTGCAAAGTGGCGCTCAATGATTCCAAAAGCGGACCCTGCACTTGTGGGAATATACTAGGAAGAAGAATAAGTATTTAGAATTAGTACAAACCATTAACAGCTGGATTTTAAGCAATTTCTTTCAGAATTTCTAAAGTTTTAATTCAGCTATTCTCAACTGGGGACCACAGGATATTTCAAGGGAACTACAAGTAACAAATATGTAACTGGGTGGCACAGAAATTGCATAGTAATACAAATACTGTCTTGTTGATGCTAGGTTCTCAGTGTCCAGTTAAAAGTTAAGAAGTTTGGTCTGCAAATTGGTGAAGCATGTTTACCAGATAATGCAACAATATTGCTGGCTTATGTAAGATATTTGGTCAATGACAAATTCAGAGAAGAAATGCTTTTCACTTGGAAGTTTAAAGCAGATACTAAAGGGAAAACAATTTTTGAAGAAGAGTTTTTTCAATAACTTGACAATAGTATAGCTTTCATGACAGGTACACAGAAAATGTATTGCATTTCTGAAATATGCTATGCTAGAAGTATTTTGTTTTCACTGCATAATTCGCTACCAACATTTGATTTCAAAAAATTTGGAAGGACTACATACTCTGGTCTGGACAATGGGTCCATTTGCAATGGATACTGCTGACATTGACATTACATTGCAAGAAGTACTCATCAAACTACAGAACAATATAGAAATTGAAAATGAAAGGAAGTTAACTGCATAAAATTAAATACATGTCAAAATTGTCTGTTTCAACAGCTTTGCAATGGCAGTGATTTAAATAATTATTGCATACAGAAATCCATTATTGAAGGGTAACTACATTCTTCATTTTGATGCTCTGTGGGAATGATTGTGGCATTTTTCAATAGTAAACAAATTGAAAAAGATCCGTTTTACTAAGTGCAATATATTTTACTTGTATTTTTAAAAAATACAAATACTTTCTTTGTTAAACAAGCAACTTGTTTAACAAAAGCAGAGAATTACCATATCATAGTCAGTAAAATCCGGTTTCAATCAGGTAAGTTACCTGTTAATACAAATGAACAAATATCTAGACATATGAACAGAAGTGTGTGGATTTTTATTTCATGGTAGAAATGAATGTAAAAATGAACCAAACCAACTACGGTTATCCTTAAAAATGTTAGGCTTATGTTGTATATCCTCATAATTGTAACAGGCAAACTCAACTTATTCCATATAGAAAAAGGCAAAAGGCTTTCTGTAGCAAAAATACGAAGTCTAGTTTGATTTCATACAATTTATATATTTTTATATCACAAGAAATACCCTAACTTACACCGTGGCACCATACTGCAGAATTTGTTAATTGATTTCAGGTAGTCCTCAACTTATAACTATTCATTTAGCAACTATTTGAAGTTACACTGGCACTGAAAAAAGTGACTTACAATTGGTTCTTGCACTTACAACTGTCAAGAGTATCTCTGCGGTCATCTGATCTAATGGAATGCAGAGATAACCTTGAGGAAAAGGGAGAGGAGATGCTACCTAGAACAGGGGTCTCCAATCTTGGCAACTTGAAGACTTGTGGACTTCAACTCCCAGAATTCCTCAGCCAGCAAAG
>JANHFJ010004094.1:273815-292184 GCA_032468195.1 Cerberus rynchops | reverse complement strand
AAACCAACTCAGCCTCAAGTATGTAAAGGAGTTTATAGCGTGAATGACAGTATTCCTGGTAATAATGTTACTTCAAGATAAAGTTAAAAAATGTTCACTACCATGGATTGGGAGCTGGTGATAGCCTGACTGCAGAGCCAGAACAATTATCTTATAGAATATTGCTGGGTGGTTTAACAACTTGCAGATAACGAATTTCTCTCACTATTCCAGATAGTTTACTTATGAGAAAGCTGAGTTAATGAGAATGCGTTACATTGGAAAAAACAGAACAATCAGCAGAATTCTTTTTTTCTTCTTCTTTTAATGACCCTGTAATCCCTTGGATGGGGTAGAGTCAGGGCGACTGAATGGAGCTAAGCATTTACTGGCCAGATGCCCTTCCTGACACCTACATGGAGTTCACATGAGATATCTCTGGGCACAAAGAGATATTTTCTCTTTGTGCCCAGAGAGAGAAATATCTGCCGCTAGCTAGGATCAAAGTCACAGGCTGATTGTGAGGCAAAATCAGAATGTCTATATTTTATCTTAAATATTCTCTTGCTGGAGTTGGAGAGCTTTTCACTAATTTTTCTCATTTTCATATTCCAGAAACCTAAAGCAGAAATCTACACCCACCTTTCTAGAAGCAAGTCCCCTTAACTCAGTGTAATATCCATTTATGAAGACATACAGTATTTATGTTATTCATACTTTGCATACATAAATCTATAGAGCTCTCTTTCAAAAAAACTTACAGCTAAGGAATATGTTGGAGGAAGATTTTTCCAAATTATTTTACCCAATGATAAACAAAAAAGTAAACAACTTTCGTAAAAGTTGTAACTGTAACCAAACATACATGTTTCATCATCGTTATAAATAAAGACATGATAAATTGAGCTGTCCTTAGCTTGTTTTTATTATAACGTAAATTACTTTTGGAAATCTCATGAGCCACAAAGCAAAATGAAGGGAGTTTTATATAGTGCTGCACTTAACATTTGTCTAAATCCAAGAGCCACAGCAGACGGCACAATGATGCAAGCTGGCTGAGAATTTTTGTTTTGGGAAAAGTTTCTGGGGGAGGTTGTGGAGTTAAGCCTTATTTTTCAAATAATGTGAAGACCATCACTGTAGAACTTGCAGTAGTCCTTTTCAGATGGCTTTCTACCTCAAAATGGTAAGAAATCATTCCACAATTTTTAGCAATAATGCTCAGATGAGGTTCTGGAAGTCACACAAGCAGGCCTTGGGGCTCTGTATGTGACCTTCTTAAACCAAGGATAACATGCCATTCTATAAATGCTGTAAAGAACAGTAAACATGCAGCTATAAGAGAGAGAGATTTGAGCCACATTTTCTGAAAAGCAACCAAGTTGCTTAAAAGACATGCAAATTAAATGACCGATTTACCATAGAGTGCTTCCCTTTCCTTGCCAGGTGTCATGGTTAGGGCTTTCTCTCCAGAATTGGGATCTTTAGAACCAGTGACAGTAGCTGCAAGAGAGAACAAAAGATATTAAGTCCATATATAGGATAAAGTCGCACGAGGCATGCTACAGACCCAGACACTTTTCTCTTCAAGGTGCAGCAGAGAAAGGCAGATACGGTGGAGATCCTGCTCTATTTTTATGATATAGGATTTGACTCATTCACATGACTCATGTAGAACTAAGGATTATTTCTTGCCCAACCATGAGAAGTACTTCACAAAAACACACTACCAGAGACAAAAGTGTAGTTTCTTGAAGTCTGATTTATAGAACCTATTGTGATTATACAGATACATAAATCCAAGAGATAAGTAGACATCTGGCCACTATCAAAATGTTTCCTTAGAAACTGAAACATCTGGTTCAAGTAAAACTTTTTTTTCCTCCAGGAAAAGTTTGTCTGCAAATGCAAAAAAGGAACAACCTAAGGGAAAAAGGGGGAGGGAACCAGACTCACAGGCAAATGGATAATGTTTTTTTCAGAATTAATGGATAATACCTTGAAGCTTTACCTACATTTTATGTTCCTATTCTAGAGAAAGAATGCAGTCAAAGGCTTCTATAATGTAAAAAATAGCCATAACTTCTGGCAGCTGCCTCTATTGTATAAAAATGTAGTGGTTCAAGAAATGTTGAGACTACCCTGTTTTTTTAATGGGAAAAAGCAGGAGGCTGGAACTGAAAAATATGGGCTTTCTTTTAATTACTTTTAAAGCTTTAATGATACACAAGCTTTTAATTTGATAACTGTTACGCCACTAGGTTATTTGATATATTACAAAGCAATCCTGTGCATGTTTCCTCAGAAGACTATTTCCTCAGACAATTTGGGACAGGCAATTCTGAGACTATGCTTCCCTCTCCAGCAAAGACATAACTCCTTTATTTTATATATATATATATATATGCAGGTCTAGGTCTGTTCGGGTCTTTTCCTGTGTAATTACATATTACATATTTATATATATAAAATAATTGTTACAGTTAAATATGTTGGTGAAATGTTTTTTTTTTTAGTCTCCTGTTGAGTTATGTGCCAAAATGGACAAAGTTAATTCTTTGTGGGATACCTAAAATGATGAAAAGCTGGTCTGCATAACTTCTGTTTAAGCACTTCATTTTCATATGAATGCCTTTTTCGATGTTTTAATGAAGAATATGTTTCTTCTGAGCATCTGGTTTCGGGGCTTTTCTTAATGCATTAATCAAAAACAATAACTTCTTTTAACTTTTGTAAAGTGCTCTGAGGAGAAGTATGAAATAATCTGTGTGTGGGCTTCCAATGTTGGGAATGCAAACATTTCACAATAAACACGAGTAAATGAAAGTACTTGGCCAGATACGCTGAAAGATAGGACATGTTGGGTTAATTAATGCCTACCCATTAAAATAAACCTTGCTTTCAAGATCTGACCAATAAAAATCATTAGTATATTTGGATCAGATGTGCTGAAGGATGATTTTATTTTATTTTATTTTAAAAATGCATACGTTAAACTCTTGCAGGGAGGATTGTCCTTGAAAAACCTAAAACCAAATTAAAATCTAAGCATTCCATTACCTCTGTGTCCTCTTTGTGTTTTCAATATAGTGATATGATGAATTATTCCAGTTTTATCTGCTCTTCCTGGAATTGATTTAGTATTGATAGCCTTAAATTTATCATTTTAAATGTGCAAATCGCAGTTATGCAGGCAGCAAGTTATGTAGTTTCAGGCATTGTTCTCCTCCAGAACGTACTATCTGATTATATCTATAATCAAATTACTCTTCTGTTGTATTTTTTTAATCAAAAAAGGGTTTATCTTTCCTCATCTTGAGTATAACCATTTTAGTGGTAATCTTATGTTTTAAAAAAGTGTTCTGGGCTGGCTGTGAAATTGTCTGGATAACTAAGTCTTTACTTTATTTACACATTTTTGTCTTTCTGTTGTCTAATTAAATTACTTTTGACTGATCTACATAAAAAATAGAGAATTTGCATTAACCTACTAAAGCCACACTAGCTGAACTGTGTCAGAAATGCTCATAACATATTTAAATAAAGATACTCAAGTTAAACACCCTTGTAACACAACCACCAGCCTGGTTACTTTCAGAGATAGTTGACCCACAGCAATAAAAACGACAAACTTCTGGGTTATAAATGCCATACAACTCTAAATTTCCCCTTAAAATGGTAAATAAGGGAAATCCACTTGTAAGAAGGGACAAAGCGTGGTCTGATGATACAGTTTAGATGGGATTAAGTCTACCACCTACATGTTCTTGGATATGACCCTTCATTCATCCTCAACCTTCCTTTAAGTTGTCTCAAAGATGCTTTTTCAAAAGGCAACTGGCCTACTTTTTCCTTGAGGAAGAAGAAGAAAAAGACATTTTGCTTCTCATCCAAGAAGCTTCATTGGTTCTGGCAAAAAGGTGGGGATGATGGAAGGATTAGTTTTGATAGGCTGGAAGGATCATATTTCTTTGCAGTCATCTGGTTCTTAGCATTCTTCCTGAGAGCTCTGGAGGCTACTTGGGGGTTGATCTGTGAGTTGTGACCATTTTTCACCCTTACGAACAATCTGCAGCATCCCCATGATCAAAATTGAGACACTTGGCAATTGACTCATATTTGTGATGGTTGTAGAGTTCTGGGGTCATCTTTTGCGACCTTCAGACAAGCAAAGCTGATGGGGAAACCAGATTCACTTAACAACTGTGTTACTAACTTAACAAATACAAGTGATTCATTTAACAACTGCAGCAAGAAAGGTTGTAAAATGGGGCAAAGCTCATTTAATAACTGTCTTGCTTAGTAACAGAAATTTTGGGCTCAATTGTGGTCATAAATTAAAGATTACCTGTATTCATATACAGTCCAACTCCAACTCTGTTCAATGGAACTTGAATTTCCAATCCAAAATTGGGTTGTCCAGTAACCCTCAGTATTTTTCATCTTGATTGATTTAAGCTCAAAGCTGTTGACCAGCATTTCAGATATCCTTTCATCTAGCAGGGCTGCTCTTGTGATGTTTTTCACTGCATATCGTACCCATGTATGATTGTGTATGTGACCAATAAAATTTGGAATTGGAATTTTGTCTCAAGTATTTCTCTTGAAACACTATATGAAAATGCTAAGAATGAAACACCACCTAGGAGTGAGTTTATTTATTTACTTAAAAAAGAGTTGTATGGCAGCCCATCTTAAAACATAACTCTGGGCAGCTTGCAAAGATTAAAACATTTGTAAACCCCAGCAGAGAATTAGTTAAAATATTAAATATGAAACAGCTTTCTGAAACAATTTTGGACCATACAAACAAGCCATTATGTTTAACAACTATTCAGATGATAAGAAGCTCATATGGTTGAGAAAGGAACTTGGCTAGGTATAAAATACATGATTATAGAGTAGCTAGATTTTATTGTTATGGTCATTTATGTTTTCTTTAAAATAAATAATAGGATATTTTAGAATGAGAAGAGAATAAGACTGAAGACAATGGCACCTTTGTGTCCAAGAAACTGAACAATGAATTGTCTTTCTTTGGACAATCAGTCACTTGAAACTTGCATGAAGAGTGCCTTGCCAAAAATAAAACAGAACTTTCTCCAAGCTTATGATCAAATTTTAACCATCTTATTGCAAACTTATTTAGAAAACCAATAAAAATGTACTTGTGTTTTGTTTGAATATGATGCTTGTTTTATTAAGAATATTGTGAGAATATAAACAGCATAACACCATCACTACAGTTTTTAGGTTTTCTGGAATGAGGGCCTTATATCACAGGATTTGAAGGGTTTATTCATAGGTGTAGATTTAAAACCAAAAGGTCACCATCTACAATTCACTTTTAGAGAAGAGAAAGATTTATTCCAGTAACTGCTCTAAAGTAATTGGGTTGTAGTTTGCAACCAGATCACATGACCTGGGATACTTCAACCTTGTAAATATGTGCGGGTTGCCAAGCACCGAAATTCTGATCTTGTGAGCATGGGGATGCTGCACCGGTCATAGGTGTGTGGACTAGTCATAAGTCACATTCTTCAGTGCCGTTATAACTTTGAATGTGGTTGTAAGTCTAGGATTACCTAGGATTGCCTAGACTAAACAAGTGGTTATAAGGCTAGGATTACCTAGGATTGCCTAGACTAAACAAGTGGTTGTAAGGCTAGGATTACCCATACAGTCTTTGCCCCCAAGTGTACAATTAAAAAAAAAAGTGATGTGACAGAAAGGAGAAATAGAATAGAGATGATAAACATCTTATCTTCCAGAAAGAGGGTTGACTCCAATTCTCCTGATCTTCCACAAGAGCTAAAATCTCTCTCTCTAAAATCACTCTCTCTGGGGTTCACATTAATATTATCTATGAGCAACAGATTCTGCCTCCCCCCTGCTCACCCTATTTCCTCCCTCCCCAAAGTTTTGTATTTTTATCCTTTTTAACATTAAAGGAGAAGATTTGTAGCTCAGGGTTGAAAAGAGAGGTCCTTGACGCCCTCCGAACTTGGTTGCTTTCTTTCATTAGCCAAAATGGGTAACATCATCAGCTCCAAAACTAGTATTGTTACCTAGTTTGGGTGATGAAACGTCTGCCTCAAAACAACCAATCTCAGTCCTCCCCAACTCCTCCTCTAGCACTGATGCTGTTACCTAGTTGGGTAATGAAATGTATGCAAGAAAACAACTAAGTTCAGAGAGCACCAAGGACCCTTCTTTTTAACATTGTACGCTGCCTAGAGTTACCCTGTGACAAGATGGGCAGCCAGTAAATTTATTAAGTAAACAAATTAATACAAGATCCATTCAGTGATACGATGTAAAGACGCCTTCCATAGCTAGTGCTCCTTTGAACTGGACTGATTTCAGCTCCCAGTATTCCCAACCACCACAGTCCATGTCCAGCCGATCTCAGAATTCTGGGAATTGACACTCAGCAAATTCAGAGGGTCCCAGATTAGGACAGCTTTGCTTTGCCAGTCTCCATCAGCATCGAATTGTTCCTGAGAACATTGTTTTCAGAATGGCAGAGGTGTGAAAGGGTTCCTTTTTTCCCCCCCATGTCAAATTTGTCATAAAAGTCACTAATAACCCTCCTGTGGGAACAAAACAACAGTAAGAATGGAGGTCTGAAAAAAAATGCCCACTGTATATGAACAATAAGTATTGGTTGCTTCTCTTTAAAGCATTGCATTCATTTTGGACTGCGTGGTTCCCACTGATTTGAACAGCAGTAAAGTAGCTAAGATTCCTCCCCACTAATACGTACCTTTGAAATACTATTGACAAAAATAGAGGTCTTTTTGAGAGCTAAAAGTCAGAGCCTGTAGCGCTAATTCTCAGCCTCTTTTTATCTAAACCATTCTCCTTGATTATGAGTGTGGTTGGTGTAAGTACTTTCATGGATGCAAAATTTCTGATGGCAGATGGCTCTTTAACACAACCCATTGGGTTGGAGGCAAAGCTAGATACATTTGGACTGGAAATAACTCTCTGTTGAAAAGGAAATTTTGAGGATAATCAACCCTCAGATAATGTCTATATTTCTGCTTCTCAATTGTTCACAGAGAGGGAAGCAACCACTCCCTTGATGGCTTTATCGGGCAACACTTACTGAGATAAACCTCCTGTTCATTATTTAAAGAGAAAATGCTCCTAATTGAATGAATATGGAGAAGTGACATCACTTAAGGGCAATAGGCCTCTGATCTCCTCGTCATAATTCCTGTGATTTATTTATTTAGTGTATGATGAGAACATGACAGAAGAGAAGTAAACATATACACACAATCCACATAATTATATACAAGAAACATCTACGGGGCCTCATAACGGGATGTACAATTCAGCTATCCAGGCAATTGCCTTTGGTGTAGCTTCCTGCAGTTTTTCTAGGGAACCAAAGAATGCACGTCTTGGGACACTCTTGCACAATATGTTTTAATAGTTTGCATATCCTCAAACTCACAATCACAGCAGGGGGGAATCTTTCCATCCCTACTGATAAAAGGCAGAGGCATTTCTTCCAGTATCGCACTTAATTCTGTTTAATTTTGTCCAGACAGAATGATGAAGAGCAAAACCAGGAGATTTAGTAGAGGGATCACTAATGATCAGGCCACAAGAAGGTGCCTTGGACAATTCCTCTCATCGGTTATTCTCGGAGTTAGATAGATATTAAGTGAATTGCTGTTTCCCATGCTGGCCTGTGGGATTTCAGCCTTGTGATAGACTTTTCATAATTCCAATTGAAAAGGGAAATAAAGGAAGATTGCCTTTAGAGTCAACACCAACTGGGCAGTCCTTTGAAGCCCACCTGCCTTCAAAATAAGGGACAAAGAAGGCTATGCGGATCCAAATAGTCTTCAGATCTCCCATAACTGCCCCCTCCCCCAGTCTTCTGAGATGTGATTTCAGGAGTAGAATACACCTTTGGTGTTTTAGAGATTCACTTCCAGTCATTGTCAACAATATTGTGGTAGAGTAAGACATAGACCCTGACAACGAAAGGTAACTTCTAATGCTCCTTCTGCTTAACACAGATGCACCATATGGACATCAAAGCTTGTGCTGGAGCTTTGATATGCAGTTTTAAGGTAATTTCTTAGTGTAAAATATTAAATGGTTGGGAAAGCTCTTTTTTTTTTTTTCTAATTTAACGTCGGGTTAAAAAAATCAATCCAATCACTTGGCATTCTGTCAGGTCAGGTTTCTGTAAAGTGGGAGAGTTTGTGTATGTATGTATGTATGTATGTATGAATGTATACACACACACACACACACACACACACACACACACACAATGGTACACATTTTATGTACGATGTCCATTTTTCATGACTTCTCTAACCAACAGCCCCTCTATTGGTTTGTTGGTTTGTTTGTTTTAATCTGGACTTGTTTTAGCATATTGCCAATTCTCTCCTGCTGAATTGCATCTCCCAAACATAGTTGCATGCTACTAGATTCAGCAATTGATCATTTTCAGATTTCCAGGTTTTGTTTTGTTTTTAAAGACTGCTTTGTGGAGAGCAACTGCTTTTGTGGTTTAGTAAGCAGGTGAAATCAAAAATCTCATTTCATATCTGACATTAATAACTTTCGGGGAAATGAACATTGGCATTTATGCGTGGACCCAAATGGAGTCCAATGTCCTAGTAGCACAAGGTCAGCAGACAATGCTACTAACTAGATAGGAAAATAAATCATGCATAATGCAGAAATTCTACCTTACATGTTAATTAATGTGTGCAATCAATTACTGATGTTACAATATGAGAAAGAAACTGGTTGGGAATGGGGTAATAAAAATACCTATAGATTTATCTGCTGCTTCCCCCCCTCCCACATTTAAACAAATAGTCTTCAAGCTCTGTGGATGCTGTGTTGAGACATGCTTTGAATAATAAGCATCATAAAATCTAATCAGATTTATAAGAGGAATTGATTGTTGTGGCAGGAAGAGAGGGTAGAAAATAAGCTGAAATTTAAGTGTTAATTTTTATGCTAATCCACAGTAGCTTCATATGAAGCAATTTTGTTCTGTGCCACAAATATAAAATTGTCCCTTGCAGAGAAATGTCAGCTTGGTAGACCTGAAAGCAGTAATTTATTAGGTATGTTTCTATTAGTATGTGTCACAGTTGTTAGCAGGCAATACACACACAATGAAGCTTCATACTTTTCCTCTAAGTCTCCAAATGTTTCAGCTCAGTGGTTAGAACGTGGGGGCATTACTACATTATCATATACAGGGTGGTCTGTGCCCTGTGGACAAAAGGCTATTTAATACAATTTAATGTCATTCGGAGAAGAAGAGGGGAGGAAAAAAAAAATAAAGACAGGGAATAAAATGGCATCTGTGTGTTTCACAGTGCACTCATGCAAAAAAAAAAAGCCCTCACTTTAAGAGGTATGACATTTTTTGCCAAGAGGAAGAATAAAACTGGGACAATTCTCCCCCTAACCTGTTCCCTACTGCAGTATTTTTCTAAATGCTATTAAGTGATCGATTTACACAGGCACTTGATGATGTCATCCATAAGGAGCAGAATGCAGATGACAGCAAAATACTGGGTGACAGTGACCTTGTTTTAGTATCCTTGGAAGTCTGTCAGATTTACTTCCAGTGTATGGTTTCAAAGAATGCACTTTTTTGGGACAATATCTAGTTACCGGGTAGTGAATTAATGGAGTTAAGGGTTCTGATGCAATTCTCAATATAGGTCAATTACATGCAGCAACATCTGCTCTGTCACAATCATTTGCATAGAGCATTCATATGTTAATGATGCCTCTTTTTTACTCAAGTCATATATTTAAAAAAAAACAAAATCTGCATATCAGTTTGGATCAGTATATTACAAGCAATTTATCATCTTCTCATTCTTGTTATGAGTTAAAGGGGGTGGCAAATGAATATATGTGTGCGTGTGTGTGTCTATGCACAAACACACACACACGCAAACACACAATATGTGCGTGTGTGTGGACACTCTTCTTGAGTGATGGCTGCTATATTTGAGTATGCTTCTGATTTATACAAGAAACCCCCTTAGTGGGAAAGCTTCCATTTTAAAGCTGCTTAAAGCCTTATAAATCAATAATGACACAGATGGACTGGTGATAATCTATTTAGAATGCCTGATAGCAAATATTGTTGTACAGATGATTAGAGTAGTAACTGTTTTAGCAGCAAGCCTCTCTTCTCTTTGTAAATGGTAAGTTTGAACCCCCCCAAAAAAACCCTCACCAAAAAAAAAGTGCACTTAATGTCAGAAAATCTTGCTGAGTCTGGATTGCAAAGGGGAGAAAAAACATGGAGAGAAGAACAAAGAGAGTTTCCAGCGCCTGCCAATATAATAATATCAATTCCTGTTTCTTTAACAAAACAGGTCCTCTTAATGGAATTGTGACTTCAGGTGTAAATAGCATTAAAAGCGTCTTTTTTCCCCCCTCCTCTCCTGCTTCTCTTTGCCCTGATCTAGCAGAAGGAGGCGAGGAAAATAAAGTAGAGGTTGTCAGAAGTGGCAGCTGCTTGGAATCCTGATAAATATAAGCTTTTATTGATCTGATGAAAATGAACGATCCCAGCGCTATGCAGTATTTAGCTTCTTGTCTCCCCCACGTCACCACTGGCCTTGCTTTAGGATAGATAGATTGTCATTCTCCCACCCCAGATCTGATTTCATCTTTAACCTCTTTTCTCCCCCCTTGTTGAATTTCCCTTGACCTCTGCGCATTGCTGTGATTTGGAGAATTTGCTACTTTTCACTTTTACATCATCCCTTTTCTTTATTTTCTTTTGTGATAGGGAAGTGGGACGCCCCCTTGGCAATCTGTCAGTGCCAAGCTCGGCTGCATCCTTTCACTGAGTGATTGCTAAACCAGACTGACAGTCCTTAAAACAAGTATGCAGTTAGGCTGCTAAGGTAAGATATGCTTGCATTGTTCGCCGAATACCACCACCCCTTTTCCTTCTTTCCCTGTTATATCAGGACCTCTGGATTGCTGCTTGGCAGTGATTCTTTCTTCATTAGGAGAAACTTCTGTCTTCTAGATGGGACTGGCAAGGGGAGAAGTTGACTCCTGGTATTTCAGTTGTAAAGAGGGTAAGGAAGAGAGTTTAAAAATGGGCCCGGCGTGGAGATGAAATGATAGAACAAAACCCTGGTTTCTGCTTTCTAACAAAAGCAAAGCACCGGGATGGGGAGGGGCATAGGTCTGAAGGCAAAATCTTCACTTGAAATTCAACATGGTAGCACACAGGCGTTGCTCCGTGGAATCCATATCTCTAATGTGTTTGCCAGGTTCAAATTCTTTGGGCATAGTTTAGCCTCTCAAGGTTCTGGGAATTGACTGGCTGCAGTGTGTGCACACTCTTGTTCATTGTGGCCTTTAGGATTTACTGATGGAAGGAAAGTTTGCAAATGTCCACAAGTCTCAGAGGAGCATCAAAGATGAACCATTCGTTCCACTGTTGTTCACACTAGGCACTAACTAAAATGTCTGTTGCCCAGTTTTTTATGCAGGGAAACAATTAACTATGTCAAATTGTCTCTAGTTCTTATCGATCCAAAGAAAACTTTTCAAACGTGTTCCCATCACAGGTCCAATATATTTCTGGTAGTATCATTTACTAGGGTGACCGGCAGCTACAACAGCTCCTTGCTGCTTTCCTCCTATTCATATACTCACCCAATGGCCTGCAATCCAAAACTACAACTGTAAGTCTTATGCATGTTGAGTTAATTTATTCAACCTGTAAATAGGCTTTCTTGGCAGACCAGGTTAAAATTTGTAAATAGACCATGTCTAACACTCCTTGAGGTGTAGTAAACTCGTCTACTTGTGGGTAACTCTGCTGTTAGTTTGAGTAGCTTTGGATAAACCAAATCAGAGGTGAAGATTGGAAATAGCTTTCCTGAAAGCTGGAGTCAAAGTCATAAATTATTCTGCCCCCATCATCTGTTCATCTAGTCAAACCATAGATCTTTGTCTGACATTACTGAAATAGAGAAAAAGGAAAGTTAAAAATAAAATGAAGCATTTAAATCTCGGGTGATAATCTAGCAAAGTTGATAAAAGCTGCTATCAATTATGGCTTATTACTAATTGATTAAAGTATTATTAATAAACATTAGGGTGACAATGACCTCATGGACCTCAGATGGGTGGACTTCTAAGAAGGGAAAAAAGATCTGTCTGAAAGCAGGGCCCATAAGGTCCTAGAATAAAATTGCTTTAATGTCCTACTGTCACCTTTATTTCCACCTCTTTCATTTGAAGCCCAAAGTCTGTTCTTCCTATCTCTTGGGCTGGTGAGTTCCGAAGCGGACAAGCCACACAACTTCAAACTATTCCCAGCATGCTGCTTCATGGTGTTGTTTTCTGCACTGCTGTGTGTGATACACTCCTTCTTAGGCACATTTCAGTCTTGAAGGAAACTAATCCCTCTTCATATACTTAACTTCAGGAAACTCACTGGAATTAACACTAAATGATACTCCTGTATTAATTTACTAACTAGACATTAGTGGTAATTCATAATATTATCAGCAGTATGCTTGTAAAACAATTACAGTGGTAACAGTTTATTTAACTGCACTGTGTTTTGGAGGGCAGTCGTTTAATAAGGTAAATGTTTTAGCTCCCTACAGTATGCAAAACCAATGATCTCAACTGCCAATCTGCTCGGACTGAAAAAAAAAAGTTTCCATTGCTTATAAGATTTAGAGATTATGTGCCAAGCAAGGGAATTGTTTTATTTTTTTTTCACCCTTCGGGAAAGTAAAACCAGAATGGGAAGCAGTTCTTGAGTGGGATAAGTACTGCAAGACCTCACTGCCACGTGGGAAGACCTCCAGATCTTGGCTTACAGGAAGTAACATTTAAGAAGCAGAAACAATTCCCTGTTAACAAAGAAACAATTCCCTGTTAACAAAGTCAGTCAGTTTGTTCTATTACTATTCTGTTCCTTTTGGTGAGGCAAAATCAGAAGCTTTTACTAGCTTATGACAATTTCCTGGTTTCTAGGAGATAAGTCCCAAACAGGGTCTTTTTCGTTTAGTCTGGTGGTTGGTTGGGTAAACCAAGCAGAGTGCACAAATATTGTGCTGTTATTTTTATTTGGTTTCTGGGGAATTGTCACAATCATTTGCCCATCAAATGTGGAAAAAAACCCAACAACCTTCATTTACGAAGAGGTGAGAAAACTAGGAACCTCGCTTAACATTTTGGTCAGGGGCAAGAGTCAGTCAGGTTGAAATGCAGGTTTTATTTACTCACATTTTAATCCCATCTTCCTACTTGGATTAGCTAACAACAATGAACAGACAGATTATGGTGGGGTTTTTTTTTAAAGAAACCCAATTAAAGTTAAAATTAATTAGCAATTAAAAGCATGACAAGAGAAATACGTCTTGACAGATTTTCTAAATATAGCGAGAATAGAGCCCAAAATGCAACTCCTTAGGGACACATAGAAGAGGCCCCAAAGACATTCCTAGAGTAACAAGGAAGACAAACCCTCCTCCACATCCCTAAACTTCTGACATTAAGAGTATCTTCAGAAGGAGTTGATGTGTTGATCGATCTTTGTGGACAGACAGGTTCATGATGGGAAAGCCAGTCCTTCAGATACTCGAGTCTTAAATTGTGTCTCAGACTTTAGGGTTAATTCCAATACATTCAGGTGAACTTTATGTTCCCTATATTTTGCACACCTTAGAGCAGCCCAGTCAAACAACTTTTGGAAATGTTTTTAAGGGCAGAATCATGTACTACACATTGCAGTAGTGAGGATGGGATGCAACCAGGGTATGGATAAAAATTGCCAAGTTGGGCCAGTTGGAGATCAGTTGTATCATTGATGGTATCAACCATCTTTGAGGATATGCACTCCCTGCCATAGTGCCCCTCTGGGAATAGAGTGACAGCTGAAGATCAAGGAATAGTCCCAGACTTTTGACATTCTGTTCAATGTTCTGCAATTCTCTTTGTCTCTGTTCCATCAGATTTGAGTTATGGCTAACAACCATACCAAATATTTTTCCAATATAAATGCTCGTGCTAAAACATTGGGATGCATCAAAGAGTTCATTCTGTGGAACAGAAAACCATCTAAGAAACAGTTTCTTATAAGCAGCCCCTGGCATATTTTTCTTCCAATCTTTACCTGACTGTCTCCTGAACATCCTTCCTAAGCTTACCAACATTTCATATTTTGTTTGCTTGAAATGTGCAAACAAGGAACTCCTTTGCTGTGCTTTTGGTGTGCCTTGAAATAAAATGTGATTAGCCATTTGAAAATGCAACTTTTCAATCAGGGCTTAATTCATCTGCAGAATCACATTCTTACAGGCTTGAAACAAAATTGACCTTGTTGATGTAGTCTGAATGTAAGATTAATGCCTTATCCACTAACAAACGGCAGAAACAATGCAGATGTCCCAGCCAATGGCGTGTGAGGAAGAGGGGATGGAAAGCTTTTTCTTGTGTGCTGATAAAGTTTCAAAGCCTGTATAATCAAGAAACTCAGCAAAAGTAGCAGCAGTGGAGATCCTTGTATTTTTCACACCAAATTTGATCCCTGCTTTACTTTCTGGCATGATTACCAGGATGAAAAGCAAATACACACCTCTTGCTACTAGATATTTGGAGATCTTACAGAAGACAGATGAGATAGTTGACTTCCAGAGCTTTGACCTCAAGCAATTGCCTCATTTTTTGCCAGAGTCTGAACTGCTTTCTTGCAGAAGCCTTTGGGAATTAGACTGAGAGCCACATGTTTCAGAGCCTTACTTTTCAACACTAAATCAGAGAGGATAGAAACAAGCAGGAGCAAACTGAGTAGGCAGACAAGATTGCTTCATTCTTCTCCAGATTGTCTTCTCCATAACCACCCTTGCTATTCTAACCTCTCCTACAGTAGGTAGTTTCCTCCACCTGAAGTGAGCTGAATATTTTCCTTGTGAAGGAAGGGGGACTAGACCTTTCTCTCCTCTGCTTGTAAACTTTCTGATAAAAAGTAAAAAAAATCCCCTCCACCCTTCCTAAACTTCCTCAACATACATTCTCATGACCTCAGTAAATTCATTGTTTGCTCAGAGAGAACCTACTGTTTTGCTGAGAAACCTTGGAAGCATCTGCCGTACTCGATATCAGAGGAAGTTTAACTAAATTCTTTGCTTTATTTTGGTCATCCAACCTCTCTACCTCCTCTTCTCCCTCTGAAATTCTCTCTCTCTTTTTTTTGGTTCCTTCTTTGACAAGTTACTACAGTAGGGAACTGAATTTCAATTTGTCTTCCCTGAATACATCATGGAATGTGATGCTACTCCAGTTTTCACTCAACAGGAACACATCAAGTTAATGAAAATGCTTTTAAACTGACTATTTTTCTATCTCGTGTTTATGGTATAATAGTGAGTGATGTGCCCTTAATAAAAAGTACCAGCATACTTGCACCTGCTTTCTTGAAAATCTATAGAGGGAAGAAGGGAAGGATTGTAGATTGGCACCTTTAGAGCAAATGTCACCAGACATTTGTGTCTTTGCATCTACATCCAGATCCAGACAGACTTGGAAGTTACGGCACCAGAAAAAAAATTGTAAATGTTCTCTCTCTTATATCTCTTAATGAGGTATTAAATGGATAATTTTGGGAAAGTTAAGACTGATGTCTGAACATAGAACATAGAATAATAGAGTTGGAAGAGACCTTGGAGGTCATCTAGTGCAACTCCCTGCACAAGCAGGAGAGTTTATACCATTTCAGACAAGTGGCTGTCTGGTCTCTTCTTGAAAACCTCCAGTGATGGGGTACCCACAACTTCTGGATGGGCAAGCTCTTTTACTGGTTACAGAAAAGCATTTATTCTTTTAGCTTATTTTAATTTGCATTTTCTTCCATCTGTTCAATTGTAATGTTTAAATACAATTACTATAAAAATTGACAAGATATTAAATTAAACGATATAAAAAAATAATATGAGTGGGACAGAACTAAACTCCCGTAGAAAGGTTAATGGCAAAGTCCCGAAGATTTAAAAGCCTAACCAAACTGTGTGTAGTATGAGTTCAGGGCGAATTAAGAAAATCCGAGCAATTGTTTCAATAAAGAAGAAGGCATCTTTTAGCATCTTGGGAGATATTGCCTGTAGGTTCACACATATTTCCTCAAGCTAAATATGTGCAGCTTTACTCTCCAACAGGAAACTTTTACATGGTTTTGGGTCTCTGAAGACTATAAAGAGGAATCATCCCAGTCTCTGACAGATTGGGGAAGTTTCATATGTTCCATGGCAGAAAATATCTAAGAATCCCCAAGAAAGAAGCTTACTATTTAAATTAACAGAGTTGGAAAGGAGCTTGGAGGTCTTCTAATCCAATGCCCTGGTCAGGTAGGAAACTCTACACCATTTCAGACAAATGGTTGTCCAATCTCTTCTTAAAAACTTCCTGATTAATAGCTCTTGGTCTGTCTGGATGTTACCTGTTCTTCCTTCCAGATCCAACCATGTGGCTTCTTTATAGCGAACCATTCTGAACATGCCTGAGAACATTCTTTTTTTCCCCATGACATAGTTTTACAGTCTGTGAGCCCTAACAGATTTGATAATAATCATACAACTCAATAAACGTTAGTGATGGAATGAGATCATTTAGTATTTTACCTTGCTCCCAGTAGGATCTCGCTATAGAAGGAGAAAGTTGGTCTGTCTGGAAGTTACCAGTTATTCCTTCCAGTTCCAACCATGTAGCTTCTTTATAGTGAACCATTCTGAACATGTCTGAGAACATTCTTTTTTTTTATTACATAGATTTGATAATCATACAACTCAATAAACATTAGCGGTGGAATGAGATCATTTAGTATTTTACCTTGCTCCCAGTAGGATCTCCCTATAGAAGGAGAAAGCCGTTGCTTCTTGCATCAGACTGACAACTTCCACTGATGCAAATAGAAACTTTTCTCTTGATGAATGAAGCAAGAAAACGTCTGTCTCCAATTTATGTACGTGCACAATTACTAATTGTAAGATTATATGTTGCATGGGAAGGGGATTTGCATTGACATCCTGATCAGATTAACTCCTGTGGGGAGAAGACACTAATGGACGGTCAGATGTTAAATTCATAGCTGGCTACGAAAGTTCCCAGGATCATATCTGTGGAGATCATATGTTTCAGGTTTGTACATCTGTGAGAATTGGTCAGATAGTAGAAACGCATACGCAGATGGTTTTAGACTGTGTCTTAGTCAGTTTAATTAAAGGCAGGGAATTAAAATGTAACGATATATACTGTAGTCTTCCTTTATCTCACCAGCATGCAGCTTAAGAACACATAGATAAAAATGAAGAGCTACATAGATTTGGTGTTCTTGCAACCTGTAGAGAACCTGGTCATTCTGTTTATCCCTCCTGGTGATTTGCAAATATTTTAAATTTTTCTATGGTTTCTTTGCTTTGATAGAGCAGGAGGTATGTATCTGACCCGTTGTGGCCTTCTCAGCAAACTGGAGTTAAAATAAATGATGGTTTAGAGTGAGGTGTGAGTCCAGCTGATGATTGATCCATGGTTCTCAGTGAAAGGGTCATGAGAATTGGGATTTCACTGGGTTTTAGCCTGTCAGAGGCTGGGAATATGAACCTTTTAGAAACTGCTGAACTACAGTTCCCAGTGTTCTTCATCCTTAGCCATACCATTGGGGCTGCTGGGAGTTATGATCCCCCACCCTCTGGAGATTTCTCATCTTTGCTATCCATCAACCTCTACGCATGACCAGAAGCACTGTTCTTGAATCTTTATTTATCCCACGGTCCATCTCGCGTCTGCAGAATGCACGCTTATAACATTTTGATTTCCCGTCACACCCTTTCTAAAATCAACCCTGATCTGCATGCAAAATTAAGTTTCCCTGCCACAGGAACAATCTTCCTTACATTTAGATGTTTTCCAACGATTCACCTAAGAAAAGGGCAAGGAAAAGGGAAAAATAAAGAACACAAAGCAATTCAGTAGTGGAACAATGATGCAGTGATGATCTTATGGCTGTTGTTGTTATTATTATTATTATTACATTGTGGCTGGTTGCACAGTCAGCCAGATGTTTATTCTTAGGACTATTAGCGGTGTGCAGAGTTCTTGTTTGGGAGCCATTGTGAAGGTAGAGAAAGCAGCGACCTTTCCCACTACCTCCCCCCTTCCTGCCATCTAGACATTCGCCAATCATGGTACCCTAATTAATAATATGAGCTGAGACATTGTGTTGCCGGGTTGATGGAGAGGCCCCGGTAACTAAGCGTTCCCCCTCTGCCACGCATTCCTTTCTACCAGATTTCTGTGATATTAATGGTGTATGGTAGTGAAAGAAATGTGTTTTATTCT
>JANHFJ010004088.1:95167-106177 GCA_032468195.1 Cerberus rynchops | reverse complement strand
AAGCTGGCTGAGGAATTCTGGGAGTTGAAGTCCACAAGTCTTCAAGTTGCCAAGATTGGAGACCCCTGAACTATACCTTTTTTTTCCAAATCTCCGCCTTCTCATACTTCACATATTTTACATTAAAAATAGAGAATGTTTCATGCAACATTTCGCACAAAAAAGCTCCACAGGTTCCAAGGTCAGTTAGGCCTTTGAGAGAGAAGGTCTGAAGGTATTGGGGACTTAAAACTATGTATTTTTCAGGGGCTTTTAGTTGAATCTGAGTATGTTTTGAGTTGTTATTTGTAAAAATAATAAGGATGGGATATAAACAAATAAAAATTGTGGTTTTTTTAATTTTATGTATTTTTATTTTATTTTATTGTATGTTCTGATGATGATGATGATCTTTCTGAACTGCTGAAGACCTTTTGCAATTACAGCAGGATCATTACAAGACTCATTCCATTTCTATATACTGGTAGATTCACTCAGTCTAAAAAAATAATGTTTCCATTCAAAAAAAATGAACAGCAGTCATTGCCAAATAAACCTTACAGATCAGATTTATTTAATCAAAAACTTGATCAGTCAAGTCTTTAAGCAGAAAGGGAAGAAAAATCAATTATGAGAGATGCACTATACTTTATTAAATATTTAGACCAACTGAAACTTAAATCTTCATTAATGCAGTACCAAAAATAGAAATGCTTAGAACTCTCTCATTATTCAATGAGCTTCAGACATTTAAACCTGTAAGGGTGGGAAAGATACTCACATATGTTAGATCTACCACTTACAAGCTTAATCCTTGCTCTTCTAAGCTTATCAAATAACTAGTAGGGAGGGGTTGTCTGGTGGCTCCAGATTTTCCATGCCAGCAAGCAAATTGCCAACCTACAACCTATAGTATTCCAGCAGAACACAGCAACATCAAGATCAGCTTTATGCCAAGTCCAATTATGGTATCCATCTAAGCAAGAGCATTCTGATTCGGACAGCAGCAGCTCTGCGGGATTCTCAGGAAGAGATTATCTTTTCCAAAACTTCCTACCTATTTGCTCATTTTAATTGGATTTGCTTAACAGCTGCAATAAAAATGGTCATAAAATCTATCAGGTCATCTGAGGAATTGTTTAACTACTGCATCACCAAAATTTCAGTCCAGAGTTATGGTCGTAAGTCCAGGATCACATGTAGTTACTGTATTTTTTGGCGTATAAGACACGCCTGAGTATAAAATGCACCTATATTTAGAAGAGGAATTCAATTCAATTCAATCCTTTATTGTCAATGCACAACATGTGTGCAGCGAAATTGAGTGAAAAACAACAACAAAAATGTTTTTGACCTCCGCACGCCCCATTTTTGGCTCTTTCTTGGCCTGTTTTTGGGGCTTTTTTGGCCCCATGTTTGAGGCTTTTTAGCCCATTTTGTGGGCTTTATCTGTCCCTTTTTCAGCCTGTTTTTTTTAAAAAAAAGCCTCGAAAACAGGCTGAAAAAAAGAACTGTAAAAAGGCCCCAAAACGGGACATGCGGAGGCCAAAAAAAGGCCGGCGGACAAGTGGGGCTTCAGCAACATTATCTGTATAAGACACGTAGACATTTTCACCCACTTTTTTGGGGGGGGAGTGTCCATCTTATACGCTGAAAAATATGATAACTGTTTGGAAAAAAATAATCAAGCAAACAAAGCAACCCTAGAAAATTGATGTTAAGGAGTGAGTAAAGGAGTAGATTCTGAGGACAGTAGAAAAATAAGTAGTAAGCAAGCAATTCAAGAACAGAAAACTGACAGACATTGTCTACCAAGAAAAGGGAGCTAAGATTTTAGATGCATAGAGTAGGTAATGAAAGGTATGATTCATCAATCACTAGGCAGACAAATTTGAGGAGTACAGATGATGTATTCTGGATTTAAAATTCAGCTAATGTATTTAGATTAGTTTGGCGAGCAGGCAGAGGGATAAAATGATTTCTGTTGACAGACTCTTTTAATTTTTTTAGTTCAATGAAATAAATTTGAGCAGAAGAAAAACACTGGAACTAGGTTTAGAGAGTAAATGTTCAAGAGGGAAAAGCAAGCGAGTATTAAGACATGTGTTTAAGCCAAAAAGTTCGCATCTACTGAAGCCCTGCCATATTTATATATTGATTTTCAAGAAATTTCATTCCTTTCTATTGAAATGACTGCTCTGATACGCAAAGTAGTTGTAACAAAAAAGCCTGCATAAATCAACCAGTGTTATTTGTTCTATTAGAAAATCTCAAATCGTTAATTTTTAACTATTAACTATTTTCAAAAGACGTTTTCAACATTTCTGTCCTGAGTGATTGCATTAGACAACAAATAAACACTCTGTGATCACAAGAATACCGATAAAATCTTCTAAAATCCAAAAAACAGAAAGAAAGAAAATCTCAAATCGTTTCACTTACACACAGAAATATAAGAAAAAAATGGCAAACTAGCACACAATCATAGTATGGGTCTTTAAAAAGGCAGCATCTTCAACTGGAGCCCTCCACAGCTGATTATAAAGGAATTAAAGCTGATTGCAACCACCAGGCAGGTTTGTGTGGGAGAATATAATCCTCAAGGAATGCTGAACTTGGTCCATCGGGGATTTTAAAAAGCTTAAAATCATATTTTTCATTAATACCCAGAAATGGGGCTTTAAGCCACGTAGTTGTTTAAAAATGTAAAATGTTCTCTGTTAGCAATATGCTGATCCACAGCAATCTCCAAAGTGTACACACATACACACACACACACACACACTCAAAACCTGCCATTAAGCAACAATAATGAAAAACTAATGTACTGATCTATCATTTTGTTTACCGAAACTGAAAGGTCCGTGTACATTTTAAAACTGTGGTCTTCTGCATATTACTCAGTGGGGCTTCTTCCTTGCTGTGCTTATGCATTTAGTATTACAATTATATGCTGCAATCTTTCCTACACAGATTTCAAAAGAAGCTATTTACCAAGGATCCTCAAAATTTGGAGGTCCTAGGCACATGTGACGTATTGTGGGCACTTAGGGAATGTGCAAAGATTCTCAGAGAGTTTTCATTAAAATATTACAATTTCCTTTTCCTAGGTATAACATTTTCTCAACAGAATCTCGTCTGGAAAGAACCAGTAGGGTAGATGGCTAGGAATGGATTTAAAGTGGGAAGTATTTTCATTCCATTTTTCTGGGGGTCCTGGGATTGCCTTTGATTTGCCTTTAAAAAAAAAGTTATAGTAGCAGCACTTCAAAACATCCAGATATTTATACAACCATGCATAGTCAACACAGTAAACTGGAGAATGTTAGAAGATGAGCAAGAGAGAAAAAATGAACTCCAAGAAACAGATTACAGCTCTTGTTCTCATTTTTGGCACTATTCTTGTTTTAGAAACCAAAGTCTCTATTTTCGCTTGTCTTGTAATTACTCCCCGCTACATGCAGACATTTGGTAAGAGCATACCAAGAGTAAAACAAAAGAGACTTTGGAAATCTTTGAAGGAGGTTTATTCCCGCAAAAGCTCAAGTCAAATGATCAGCTATGTGTCTCAAAGTCCCTTGTCCAACAAGCATTCCAGCAGAACACAGCAATACCAAGAACACCAAATCAGATTATGTATCCAACTATTCTGGTATATTCTGCTCTGAAAGTAGCAGTTCTTGCAGGATTCTCAAGCAGAAATCACCTTTCTCAACACTTCCTACTTATTTGGTCGTTTTGACTAGAGATGTGAAGGACTGAATCCGAGACTTTCTGTTTATTCTACCCATAGATGTTTTTTGATAAATCTGAGACTCACCCTTGATCTAATCCAGCTCAAGAATTCTGGGAATTGATGTCCGTATATCTTAGAGTTGCCAAGTTTGAGAAACATTGACGTAATACAAATAGGCTTGACTTTCATTCATTTAAAAGAAAGAAAATTTTATTTGAGACAAAAGAGTCCATCCTGTGGCTGCTCCAGTGGTTGGATTCAATTGGTTTTACTACCGGTTCAGTGAGCGCACACGTGCCATCCATGCTGCCACGCAGCTTCAAAACAAAGGCTATTGAGCTTAGCTGAGGCAGTCCAGGTGAGCAGGAAGGCTGCGGAGGTGCGCAAAACAGCTGTTCCACGCAATTCAGGTGAACTAGAAAGAAAAAAAAGAAGGGGATATAGGACAGGAAAAGACAGGTGCGGATGGATGTTACTCATCGCCACCACTGGTTCATTAGAACTGGTGTGTCCAGGCTGAATACCACCACTGGGCTGTGCAGATAAGTTTAGGATGTTGTACAGTAAGAGTGACACAACATCAGATTCTTTTTATGTTAATTTATCTTACAACAAATAGGATTAGTATTTCAAGCAGGTATGCTAGAGCAATTTTTAAAGATTGCAGGTACCTAGTAAATAAAAAAAAACAAGCAACGAAATGCAAAATTGATACACTGGCAGTTTTTCCAATGATCACACCTGTCTCAGGGAAGCAATCTGGAATCTGAAAATAGAGCTGCTGTTGTTTTCCTGTTTGTTTGTTTTTAAAAAAAAAACATTCCAGTCAAGCTCTGCATTCTTTTAAGACATTTCTAAAGATGATGGAAGAATTCAGTGCTGTGTCTGAGACAAATTCATCAACCTCCCAATTTAGGCTTAATAAGCAGAGCCCAGCTGTTCAATAGCTGGCAGCCAATTTCTGGCCCATTTTCAAAATCATAGTTGAGATGTGGAAATGTAATGGCACTGAGGTGATTTTTTAAAAAAGAAGATGCTAAAGAAGTAACAGATCCAAATAAATCTGGAGATAAGTTTTTTGCTGGGTTCTTTTGGACAATTCTGTAATCAATGTACAAGTTTAGAAAGAAGTAGTAAAGATTGGAACGCAGTGTCCTGAAAATGGTTTGTTGGTTTGTTTTTTATACTTTGCTTAAAATCAAGAAGATAAATCTGAGCTGATACAGAGAATGCCTTATACAAATCTCTAAAGAATTTGAAGGAAATTGGAAAAAGTTTCTATAGTATTTTGAGTTTCCCCAAAAGACTACCTACTGTGAAATAAATATAACTGTATTGATTATGCAGGGGGAACAATTTAATTTGTCTTGATGCCTTTTAATTAACAGGCAGGAATATTGATTGCAGTTTGCAAGAATGAAATCACCAACATTCTTGATACATCTTGCTCAGAATCTCTTCCACTTGTCTTTGAACTCAAATATGCAATAGGCCCCATGTTCTTTCCATTTTCATTTATGGGGAGTGACCAAAAGGATTTTTTATATATTTTTACAGTAAAGAGGAGTAGATTTTAGTGAATACACTGATGTTTCCAATATACATTTTTTAAATTAAATTTTTGTCATTCTTATACTTTTTTTCAAAAAATATTAAGAGGCTTTTTCAGGAAGGAATTGTACTAATTAATTTATTACAATATTAGCTGGAGTTAAGTCTTTATATGAGCAAAGTCCCGTTTTTCAGACACATCTCACAGCATGAATACTAATCAAAAAAAGCTTGATGTCATAATAAACACAGTCTGCCACAATAATACCAAAAATCAGTATAGTCTTATCACACTTTAAAGATGAACATACTCCCCCCTCCTTTTGCAAAATAATGGCAGGAATTCTATGCCTGAGACCAATCATAGATCAAGGTATAAACTATTTATGGGTAATAGCTGGCCAACTGTTACAGCAGGAATGCTAAACAGGGTTGGGCCTGGTTAAAACTTGGATGAGATTCCTCCATAGAAAACGAATGTAGTGGGTTACCCTGGAAAGATCTTAGAACATCTCTGAATACAATGGTGAACTAGTTTCATAATCAGGCCAAGAAAATTAATGTTGATACTAGTTTTAATAGATGCAAACAGCAAGGAATGTTAACATTAATACCAGTAAAGAAATTTGTTGCTCCCCATTGCATACCTGAGTCTGATAAGAGGAAGAAAATGGGTAAGTATTCCTTGGTTCCCTGGACCACACAACAACTGGGATTATATAGCATGCTAAATCTTAAACCTGGGTTAACAAAACAATTACTGAATTCATGTAACATGCTATACAAAAACAAATAAACTATATTTTAACAACACAGGCTATGAAGACAATGATTAGGTTCCCACCAAACGCTGATCACAAACTATGCACTCTCAACTGAGCCTTGAGGGCTGCCTGCAGCTCACAGCTTGCCCATTTTTTCCACAAAGCAATGAAATTTAGTTTCTACAAGAAACACTTCTGTCAGTTAAGACAAACTGCTTCAATTCTGTACTTGCAGGTCACTGGGTCAATAAATTAAGAGATGAAACGGTTTCCAATATAGCGTTTTAAAATGCGCTTGTTTTCTAGATCCTTAATAAAGAAGAAGCAGGCTGACAAAATGAAAGAAAAGTGCTACAACTAAAAGCAATTGTCCTATCAGCCTTCAAACTCTTCAGTCGGGAGCATCAGCAGTTGTAAAGAGTTGTAACTAGTTACAATGTGCAGGAGGAAGAGTATGGTGTCATAATCTAAGCTTAATACCTTTTGTAGTTGCAATATAATGCTGTGCCATCTTCCAGTTTTTGATCTCTTTCCCCCCCCCCCCTTGCTTTTAATCTGTCAGAATCCATACCAACTCACTCTATATCCCCTTTATAGGTTAAAAGGAAGTAACTATTTAGAATCCGATGGGTCATTTTTCTTAGGCCTGCTCCTGAATGAAAATCCAAAATGGTAAATGGTTCCTTTGGCTAAACATAAGAATTTCAGCTTCCCATTTTAAACAATGGCCTGGCTGGCCAGATTTATCCAAGAAGTCCCTAAATGAGGCATGAAGGCATCTGCTCTCCCTTCTGTATCACCAGCATCTAGTATTTAGCATACCACCTCTGGACAGGGAAGCTCCATCTATCCTCTGTGGCCTATTGCCAGCAAGTTTATCCTCCATGAATCTATTTGAGACTGAAATAAAGCTCTAATGTCACTGCATTGTGTTAAAAGCCCATCAGTCTGTCATCAAAATGAAACGCAAAGGAATTAGTGTGCAATTTTCCCATACTAACATTTCATCCATTTTCCCACCCACATCCTTTTTGGGTGCTCGCTGGCTTTTCAAATTTCTTTCAAGACCCTCTGGGGAATTAACCAACTGCAGCACAATGTTGTCACTGGTAGACAATAAATGTACTATGCTGGCACAGATCCAGCCACCATTTTATTCCCAACAGAGCAGATTACGACTTCCCTCTAGGCTTTCTGGGGAAGGATGCAAGATATAATACAATACAGCTGGGCAGGCAACTGGAAAAGACAAATACCAAAACTCCCATTATCATCTGAGCTCCTAATCCACATGAACAGACATGGGCCATAGAAGTTATTTCTCATTAATAAACTTTTAATTACCTTTGGGTTTCACTTTTCAGCGTGCTTTTGGTAATAGGTATCCAATAACTTACCTTGCAGTAAGATATATATATATAAAATCATTTTCATTAAACTCTGGAATGCTCTGCAGCAGCTTTTGCTCTGCTCAAACAGCATCTACTATAAGAAGCTCTTTCCCCCATAAAGTAAGCTTCTCTAACCTGGTTCTTTCTAAATGTGGTGGATTACAGTTTCCAGCACTCCCCAAATGGCCACTAAATATACTAGCTGGAACTGATCAGTATTTTAGTTGATTCCAAACCGGATGACAGTTCAGAGGTTGGGAATGCTGCTGTGACAAAAGTGTCGGAACAGACAGCTCAATCTTGGATCCCATCCCTTTCTTGTGTCTGTCAGGTGGTACAATCACCATTGAGACTCCGTTAATATGTATTTTATCAACTACAATAATAGCATCCAGGGAACAGCCTGTAGTACATAGGCATAACACTTCTGGTTGCAGAAGGTAGCAGAGGGTTGTACTGTATTGATAACTGGCTATTGTAGCTCAAGATATCTAAAGCTTGTCTGGCTAGTGAAGCCTGCTCCAAAGGTACTTTAACTTTCCTATTTAACTTCTAAAATAATCAACCCCTCATTTCAGCATAGGAACTAAAGATTATTGCTTAATATTTATACTGTGTTCAAAACACTTTAAGGCATTATATAAATCAGTCTTAATATCCCCATATTGAAGGCTGAAGGGCTGAGGATAATGAGCGTCTTGTCCCAGTTAGCCATTTATACAAAGTTTAAGGACTTCTTGATTCATAGATGTTAGTTACTTTATTTCATAGCATCTCAGATAAGACAGGTTGTAAAACTCCCACACCAGCAAAATTCTCCATTCCTTGGTAATCATTCTTACTGCAAGCCTGAAGCAGGGATGAAATACAAATTAAGCCCACAAAAGCTAATCTGAGGCTTTTTTTTTTCCTGGCTACTAAGTCAAGAAGTTAATTGTCTATGGAATTATCCAGTTCTATAATACAGCCCTGAAGAAAAGGAAGTCAAGAACGTTCTTTCTTCCCTTGGCTTTTAACCAAATCCCATCAGGACTGAGGATAAAGTGAATCACTTGCTTTACATGTCGATCATAAATCTTGACATGCCAAAGGCAACTTTGTGTTCATAAAGCATGGTATTAAATATTTCCCTGCCCACATTCTGCAAGGCTAAGGACTCTTCTTGAGGTTTTGCTACACATTTACAGCACAGACTCTTAGCAAGAGTTGCAACTGTGCCTAGCCAATACAGAACAATTAGTGCATAAAAGTGCAAAAGAAAAGGGAGAAAAATCCCTCTTTTTTGCTTCTTTGTAATATAGGCAGGTAAGGCAGGTAATATTTTGTGTTGATCAACATCGCATTTGCAGATCAATCTAGAAAGCACATCAGCTGCCTTTGCTCAAATGTATGAGCCCAAGGTAATCATGATATAGCTTTTGTGGGTTTATAAAAGAGGGACTTCTCCATGAAAAATTAAACTAAAAAGGATGCCTTTCGTGTTGATCAATAACCAAGAGAGATGCTTTTATGCAAATAGTAGCCTGATTGCAAGGCGATTACAAGGAAAGGAAAACTGGATTGGCACCTTCTTTTACCATCCATGTTGCTCTCACTCCAGGTAGCCAATCTAAATGCAAATTCTGAGAAGGAAAAGCTACAATATTCTAGATGGATAGCAAAAAAAGTTTTTAACATTACAGACCAAACAGCAGAGGAATCCTACATAGATAAAAAAAATTGATTGAATTACTTATTATACTAATTATAATACTGAGTAAAAATACAGCTGTATCATGATTACGTTGGTCTACATTTGAGCAAAGGCAGTTGATTTGCTTTCTAGACTGATCTGCAAATGTGATGTTGATCAACATACAAAATATTACCTAACTTCCCCTATATTACCCTAACCAGTATTACTAAGGCTCCCACTAGAGATTTCTGCAAATGTGAATATTATCAGTTATTGCATTCCAAGGAACAGGCAAAATAAACTTCCAAGATTTAGTTTGTTATTAGTGTGTTTATTTGCAACCATGGGTTTTAGCAAAGTTCATATAAAATTGTAACAATTTGTGCCAGTTCCATTCATCGCCTTTAAAATTAACAGCACTGTCAATATCTGGATGTGTATCTTCCTTGAGGCTGTTGCAAATAACACAACTTGTTTTGTTACATGTTTCTCTACATCAGTCACAGAAAGTGGTTTTTTTTCCAATGTTGAACTGATTCAGTTAGGTTAACAAAGGTATTTACAACGCTCATTGTTATATGATTCATTTTTCTTAACAGTCATATGGACTTACATGCAATCTGTAAAACACTTTGTATAAATTTTCTCTAAATTGTAGTTTGGACTAATATTTATTGATTTTTTTCCGATAACCCTTCCCATTTTAGTAGAGGATTATAGAAAACCAACCTCATGTATTACAGGCAAACTGAGTCCCATGCTCAAGCAGGGAAAGAAATTACAGTTGAAAGGTATCAGTTATAGCACAACGTGAACAATGAAACTGTATGGTTTAGCTCTCAGCTTCCTCTATAATTCCAAGTTCAGAAAAAGGGCACACAAGATAATTCCTGCTGTCATTCTAAATTTAGGTTTGGACTGACCAAAAGAAGGGAGGGATAATCAATTTGTGTACCTGTACCTTTTGATTTCCCCTAAATGTGGTTGCAGCTTGAAACTGAGAGGAAATCAGATCATGTTTTTCATACACAGTTTCATGGGCAGGAAAAGATGAAATGGGTGAAAAAACTGGCAGGAAGTAGTTGAAGCTGAACTCAGAGGGATGGTTAGCAACCAAAAATTTTTTTTTGAGAAAAGTGTCTGTTAGAATCTTTGAATTATAGTAAGAGAAAACGATGTATGAAAAAAGGCAGTGCCCAAATGTTGAAAGACAGGTGCCTCTTAGAATGATTCAAGATCAACAAACAGAAAGATATCATGGGTTGGGATTTCTTTACACAACAGACATCCAGAGAGAGGATCTGAAGATACAGGGAAACTCACTAGCCACAAAAGATTGCCAGCTGAGACTTACTTGAAGCCCTATGGACAATTTAGTAGCAACAACATTTTTAAATGAGCACACAAATTATATTAAAAGATGCACTATTCTTCCATTCGGGAAGATAGCTAATCACAGAATGATACAGCAATATGGTTGTAAAATAACCATATTCCATACTCTTTGGAAAGCAGAGGACAGAAAGGGGGAGAGGGAAGGGAATTGAACCCAATGCTACTTACATAATTATACAGATGAAAGAGTTTTGTAGAGAAATTAATATTTTTAGTTTTGAATAGAAGTGAAAAAGTGAGATGATCATTTGATAAAATAACATGGAGATATTCATTAAAACATCAAGCCAAGTCCAATTTGGCTTGAGGAAGACTTTGAACTATATCTTTGAAGATACAATAGCCTTAGGAGCAATACAATCAAAATATGTAACTATGTTATGACTTCCTAGATATGTCCTAGATTTTCTGGATCAGGGCGCTCTTCGCACAGTCACTTCCACCCTTGTGACCTCCCGCCTAGACTATGCCAACGCTCTCTACATGGGGCTCCCCTTGAAGAGCATCCGGAGGCTGCAG
>JANHFJ010004088.1:4959-16332 GCA_032468195.1 Cerberus rynchops | reverse complement strand
GAGTGAAGTGTCAAAGGGAAATGGGAGTGACAGCTGAGGGTGATGGTTTGTAGAGCTTGGATATTTTCAACCCATGTTATAGTAGGCCAGACTTGAAGGGAAGAGAGTCTGTCTTTTTTCCCCCCCTGCTAATATATTTCTCTCTCAGTCAGGGGCCGTCATGTGTTGGGAAGATGACATCTTGAAAGTTGACACTGGAAGAAGGCACTGAATACCTGTTCCTAAAGCTTCCATGCCTTCCAGGTTACTGGGAGCTGAACTGTCGCTGAGGTAACTTTTGGCTTCTAGGCAGATTCTCTTCACAAAGTATCTAAGGATTGGGTGGTGGAAACCAGCAGGATGCCTCGGAATAGGGCATTCTCCGAGCCTGAATACTCAGTAGAGTATTCTGCAGACTATTCAGTCAGCTTGCCTTCTGACCCTGAGCATGGGGTCGGCCGGACCCACGAGGTGACGGTGAGGAACTCAGGTTCTTGCCTCTGTCTGCCCCGTTTTATACGACTCACGTTTGCCCCTGAGTCCCTGGAGAACCTCTACCAGACCTACTTCCGAAGGCAGCGTCATGAGACTTTGCTGGTCCTGGTGGTCTTTGCAGCTCTCTTTGATTGCTACGTTATCATCATGTGCACAGTGGTGTACACTTCAGAGAAGCTGGCACCTACTGTGGCCGCATCAGTGGGCCTGGCTGCCCAGATCCTCCTCTTTATCCTATGCAAGTATCAACTCCTGCCTGATCGTGTCACCCGGAAATTCATGCCATACATTCTGTGGATACTGATAGCTGCTCAGATATTCTGCTACTTGGGCTTGAATTTTGCCTGCTACCACGAGGCCAGTGACACAGTTGGATGGCAGGCCTTTTTTGTCTTCTCCTTCTTCATCACCCTCCCCTTGCATCTCATGCCCATTGTCCTTATCTCAGCCATTTCTTGTGGCATCCACACGCTTGTGTTAGGAGTCACCATTGCACAGCAGAAGCAGCAGCAGCTGGAGTCCATCTATGGAATCACCTTGCTGTGGCAGGTAAAAATGATGTGGTGGTAAAAAAAAAAAAAGGAAGCCTGTGAATGAGTGCAAAGGTGCATATCTTCTTCTAGGATGAAAGCTTCCCTTGGCTATTGAGTAGATTGATGGGAGCCATTAATTTAGCTTAATGCTGACATTTCATGACAATAAATCAATTGGTTACTTTCCAATTTATATTTATTATAACTGGAATACAATTGCAGTCGTGCTAAAAATTACAAGATGGTAATAATTTTTGGAATTCTTTGGGGAATTGCTTCTAAAACTTTTGTGGCCTAATGGCAAGGAAGGAAAAAATGGGGGACGTTTTGATTTTGGACAAAGGATTATTGAGTTTGTAGGGGCAGATTAGTGCTGCAGATAAAATGACTCCATAGAACTAGTTCACATATATGGAATTCTAAGCCTAACATGCTTTATAAAATCTGAATTTCTAGAATCTCAGCCACCATTTCAGAAAACAAGCAAATGGCACCATGGGTTTCAAGATCTCATGACTTTGAACACAGTTCACTGGCATTGCTGTGTAGGGTGTTGTTGTGCTCCACCAGCGGCCCCCAACCTTTGGGGCACCAGGGACCTGTTCTGTAGAGAGAGATTTTTCCATGGACTGGAGGGGGCGTGGTTTGCATGCTGTCTGCATCCATGGATGGGACTTCGCTTGTTTGCACGGACCGGTTGCTGGCATGCTGTAGACCAGTGCCAATCCACGGACTGGGGGTTGGGGACCCCTGTTCTACATCACTGACTGGTCCCTTCTTGCACTGATTCCTATTCCACCAGACATAATGATACTTAAAAGTTTCTTCTTGCCGCACTGTTGCTTAAAAAATAGAGTTTGGGGCACAGAGAGAAAATCCAACAATCAAGTCCAAAATAAAGCTTGTTATACAGATCTATCTTTAATAATTTTTTAAAAAGAGAATATGCATTTAAAATGTTTCAAACATTGAAATCCAGAACGCGTTTAGGTTTCACAGTCTGAATCTTATTTGTAGGGCAGGGTTCAAAACAGAACAAGACTGTAAACGGTATTTATTTTGCAATGCTAATAAATATTCCAGAGGCGCTTCAGTTGAACTGAAAAAGCTTCTTGGATGAGAAGCAAAACATTTCCTGAAAAAAACCTCAAGAAAGTCCAGTTGCCTTTTGGAAAAGCACCTTTGGGATAACCATGACTTGAATGATTGAGAATCTCCAAAGAGAATTTAAAGTTGATTTCACCTGAGGAAAAGCAGAAATTTTTTCTTGTAGGAGTAGTCTTCCTAAAGAGAGTAATGCTACCAGTCACGTTTATCAGCAGGGATTGTCACGCCTAGACAAATTATGTGTCTCTGTGGGAAGCCACAATTTTCAGTGAAGTGGAACTGATCTCATTTCTACTCCACTCCAGTTTATATCAGCATCTTAATTTACTCTAAATACAATATTCAGTTTTGATATTGGGTATAATGCTGTAATCTAAAATAATGTTCAGAAGAAGTAGAGTGGAACCAAACATTGATTAGATTCTTTACTGAAAGTACTTTCCTCCTGCAAAGTATTTTTTTTTTACACCGAGGTAGTGGGTGGGGAACCAGTTGGTTGCTAAGATCTTAAGTAAGAGAAGCAGCTAGGAAGAGAAAAAGAGATGGGGGAGGGAAGAGAGAAGAGCTCCAACATATACAAAGGCTTTCTGAAATAAAGAGTTGGCCCTGCTTGTAATACAGTTGAATGAGTTGTGAATCATCTTATATAAGTAAAAGCAAATGTTGGCTTTAGGTGTATGATCAGCTGATCTTTCTATGACTTCTCTTGGGATGGAATGAATTCTTGGTAGAGAAATTCTTCCTTCCATATCCTGTTTTCTCTTGTGTTTCTGGATTGGACCCACACAGTGCAATTGACTTAGTGCTTATATGAATACATTCACTGTGGTTTCTAAATCATGGTTTATGGCATAGGATGGTATGTCACTGATTTATTGACCAAATAAACCATGGTTTAGCATGGTGCATGAGATCAGTCCTTATCTGGTTTGCTTCTTTTGTTAGGACTGGCTCAATTGCAGTTGCTTGGCATACTGATATTTTGAAAGCCTTGCTGTATGTGCTCCAAATCAGACCCCAGGATAGGTTTCCCATTCTGAAATCTGAGCTTTCTGGCTACAGTTCTCCTCACGCTAAGCGGCATGTCCAAGTGGCTGGGTTTCTGGGACTTGCAATCTACAACTGGGAAAAGCTGATATTTTATTTATGGGTGGGTTTAATCAAAAGTACTTTTGACTGAAGATTGCCTAGTTTTGCACTGAATCTGGGTGATCCCTGCTGTTTTCAAAAAAGTCCTGGAAAGCAGAGCTGTACAAATTCACAAAAACAAAATGTGGGTTTAACCATCTGTCTCTTTCCCCTTTGCCTATGCAAGTCAGTTTAAATGGCTAAACCCATTTCTGAGACTTTTCAGGGTTAGTCACGTGACAAGCTAGAAAAAAGTACCAAAGACAAAGCTTCTTGGTTTGTTCTGGTTAGAACATTTGAAAATTGCATGCTCATATAAAAGATTTCACATCCAGAAGTTGGAAATGGAATATAAAGACATACAAGTGGCAATGAAAATAGACCTTGCTATAGTTTTTCAGCATCAAGAGTGATAATCAATTTAAGTCCTCTGAATGCAATGAGCCACAATTCCCCAAACCTCCAGCCAGTAGGTCCTGGTGGAAATTAATGTAATCCAACACATTTGAAGTTGAGGAAGGTTGATTATGAGTTGTTAATAAATCAGTTAAGAAGCATGAATGACTAAATTGGTAGATTTGTGGTAGGGTTCAGGGTTCTGTTAGAAGAGGGGTGTCAAACTCGTGGCCTGTAGGCCGGATGCGGCACACACTAGCCACCCCCGTTTAACGAAGGGGAAAAAGTTGTGATACATCATGTGACAAAGCGAGTTTGACACCCCTATGTTAGAAACTCAGCTAGGCATGATCATCTGTCTCGAGAGAGGTTTTGATGGAGCAATATTGCAAAAGAACAATCTTATAAAATTGATACAATAAAAAATGGAATCTTAGAAATTAAATGGACTGTTTTGATGATACCTGTAAAAGACAGGCTTGTACATAGTCAATACCTTGAACAATATTTTGCATTCTATGATGCCCCAGATGAACAAAATACACATATATTTACAAAACTCTGTCATCAGACAGACTGAAAGCATCCATGTTCCAGGTTTGCTGAAATTCTGGCTCTGCTACAGGATGCTTTCAGTATGTCCAATGACAGAGTTTTGTAAATACATTCAATGAACCAGAGTTCATTGGCTACTAAATTCAAACAAAATTTAAACAAAGCATAATCCCTTTTACAGTGACTGGGGGCTACCATATTTTGTTTGAATTTAGTAGCCAATAGACTCTGGGCAATGTACAAAACTAGAAAAACCATTAAAAATAGATCAAAACATTAAACCAAATTGATATCCCAGACTAAAATAATCTTATAGACAACAAAAATTGATTCTAGGCTCTACGCAAACAATAATACCTCAGCTGTAGGTTTTCAGAGGTTTCCAGAATCCTAGAAGAGAGGATGCCTCCCTTCTCTGGTGGGATGCTGTTGCCAAGGGGCTACTTCAATCCCACAAGATGACAAATGGAACAGGACAGAACAGATCATCAACAGAGTTGGAAGCAGAGGTGGGATTCAACCAGTTCGCACCTACAGTATTTGCCAGAACTAGTTGTTAATTTTCTAAGCAGTTCAGATAACTGCTGGTTCAGCTGGTTATTAGGGCAGAGAACAGGTTGTTAAATTATTTGAATCCCACCACTGGTTGGAAGGGACCTTGGAGGTCTTCTAGGCCAACCCCCTGCTGAAGCCTATACCATTTCAGACAAATGGCTGCCCAATCTCTTCTTAAAAGCTTCCAGTGATGGAGCACCCACAACTTTTGAAGGCAAGCTGTTCCACTATTTGATTGTTTTCACTATCAGGAAATTTCTCCTTAGCACACCTACTCTGCCAAAACATATGGCAGGACAATTGGAGATTATTGAGACAAGGCCCTATGTCACACAGGGCTATACAGGTATTACCAGCACTTTGGATTTTATTCAGAAGCGCATGGAACCAAAGCAGCTAGTTTTGTCATCCATGAAATTATGCCATGCTTTTAATTCATGGATTGGAGCAGTTGCTTTACTTCCCTTTCGCTGCCATTTAAAAGGCACATTGGCCAGTTGAGGCAGGCTGGGTAAACTCAGCTCTTCATCAAGGTGGAACAGGTTGCACTTGTGGGGTATTTTGCTACACCAGTGGAGTGGAATGTGTCTCAGTGAGAGGAAATATCTCCTTGAAGCAATTTGCCCACAATCCACACTTTGTCAATAGCTACAGCTGCCATTGTTATTATATACATTTCAAACAAGGGCAGAAATGAAAATGCCACGCACAAGAAAAAATGCTTTGAGCAATGGGAGAATTTGAAACTCTTTTTTCAATACAGAAGGTGCTATGTGATAATCCCGGAAAAGCCTCACATTTGAATTTTGCAAGGGGATATGTAGAACAACTTCCTGTTATTGTCAAGATGAAGACAGCTGAGGGTTATTTGTTAGACTCAAGTATAGCTGGAAAAAATCGATCTATTATGGTTGTTTGCAGGTACCAAATATTCCTAAATCATTATTCCTTTATTACCGAAAAAATCCCTTGGAGCAAAACCACCTGGGTTTTTCTGGGCCATTCTTTAGCACAATCATTCTAGTAGAATTGAATGAATAATGTAAATTGTCAGAGATATTCTGCAGTTTCAGTCAGATATATAGTCCTAGAGTCTCTTATGCTCAAACAGAGATAAATGTGTTATGTGTAACAAGTGGCCTTCATTTGGCGTGAATGGAATTCTGAGTCTTTCATAAAGCAAAATGGCACCAAGGCTGTGACACCTTAATCATATCACTCAAGGGCAAATAGCTCAGCAAAATATTTTTCCACTCATGAAACTTCTTTTGAGAAAGGCAGCATCTCCTTATCTGTTGAACCAGCAATTTCCATGTTTCCATATTGTCAATGTTTATTTAAAGACTATCTCTCATTATGACTTGGTGTTAACCATGCTATGACATAAGTAAGAGTATGGATTAGATTTTCTGAAACAAGTTTATCAAATTCCCTAAAACATTGTTTCTTGGTGCCTAAAATGCACAAAAATCACAGTAAATATAATTCTGAGCTAAAATGGTATTTTTTTTCTTTTTAACTAGAACAGAAATCTATTACAGAAGAAAAAGAAACAAATTTGCTCTCAAACGGCTATGAAAATAGGTCAGCTTACTAGTAGAATATGTATGAGAAATAAAATAACATTTTGAAAAGTAAGATGAGAATGGTGGCATGGTGTTTATGATGATAATCTTGGTACTCTTAAGGAAAAAAAACGAATTCTCTAGGGAGAAAGCTGAATTGGACTTACACATTTTTTTCCTAATCCTAACTTGTTTTGTCCTACAGTATATCCTTACTTGGGCAGCTAGCATCTTAAAAAAAACCACAGTATTTATTTATTTTAGGCTTTCCCAGAATACTAAATATCTAGAATGTTCTGTTGCTTGTCATGTTCAAGATATCTTGCATTGTCACAAACAGATCACCCTGGACAATTTTCCCCAAACAGATTTTAAAATGTACATAATCTGGGAATAATGTTTTGAATTGTTATCTACCGGTATTATAATTATTTTCCAAAATTGTTTTATATTTCTTATTGTTTATGGCTTTAGAATTCCTTTGTTTGATGTGATATTTAAGGAAAAATATGTTTGGGGATAGGGATGGTCTTTCATCCTCTGAACTGAACTTCAACTGAGTTCTCTTTGGATGATTATGATGATTATAAACGTTTATTCATTAAACATGAAACTCAGTCAACTGAACATTTTAAAATGTATCACAAATATCATTGACTGGTTGTGATTAATACAGGTTGCTGCCAGCATCCTCGATATCGACCAAGTACCTGCTTAAAATGTATGTTGTTCTGAGTAGCGCAGTCTTTTGCAGTTCTGCTGGTGTTATAGCAGGAAGCTGCAAATTTTTGATGTATTTTGTAAAATTCTTAGACATGGTACCAAGTGCCCCGATAACAATGGGCATCACTGTTACATGTTTCATCCATAATCACGTAGTTTTGATGGCTTGATTGTCTTATGTGCCTGGCAAAATTGTATTCCATTCCCTGGTAATGCTGTACTTGCATTAACTCGTGAGTTGGTATAATTATATACTTAGCAGTCAAGTAAGCAACGAACTGCTCAAAGTGATCAGCTAATTTTGAAGGGAAAATTAGATAAGATTTCAATGGCAAACTGGAAAGTCCTTTAATATAATCTTTCTAATTAGCTGATTTTCAGGAGAGGACACTCATTTGGAAACCACTCATCACTCACAGAGTGACCCTGGGTGGTATACAATTGAACATAAAAACATATATGATTATATTAGGAGGCAATGAAACAAAAACACAATTATTATAATTGGAAGTTAAAAAGTGGGGTGTCTTCATATGTTGCGAACCAACCTGACTGCTATGTGCTCCTCTGAGACCCCAAGTGAGTTGGCAGGGCCAGGTCTTCAGATATTTTCAAAAACCCTGGAGAGTAGGGGCCCATTTCATTTCTGGGGGAATAATGTTTCAAAACATGGTGGGATGTCGTGGGACCTGCAAAAATATGCTCCCTGCCTAACCAGGTGGGATGGGCCAATGTAATTGGTTAAACTGGTTCCATAGATTAAAAATGGTAAGCTTAAAATATCTGTGATTTTGCCTAAAACTCATTCCAGGCTATGACATGTGATTCATCCTTGCTGTACATTCAAATACAATGACATGTGATTCATCCTTGCTGTACATTCAAATACATTGACAAAACTTCTAGATGTCATCAAAGAGCTATGGTGGCACAGTGGTTAGAATGCAGTACTGCAGGCTACTCCTGCTGACTGCCGGCTGACTGCAATTTGGCAATTTGCCTCTCACTAGGATCAAGGTTAAGTCAGCCTTCCATCCTTCCGAGGTGGGTAAAATGAGGACCCAGATTGTTGGGGGCAATACGCTCACTCTGTAAACCACTTAGAGTCAAGTCAAGTCAAATCAAGTTTTATTGTCATTTCAACAATATACAGTACAGTACACAGTGAAACGAAACAATGTTTTCCTAGGACCAAGGTGCTACATCAGACAGCATAGATAAAAAAGAAAAAGAGCAGGACACAGAACTACACATAGCTCTAATCTAAGAACTTAGAGAAAAAAAAGCTAGATACACAAGTATTTATGGTTCCAGTTTCTTTGTGTTGGGGAGTCTGATGGCTTGTGGAAAGAAACTGTTACACAGTCTATTTGTGTAAAGAGCATGTATGAGGGGTGTGTGTGGTCAGCCACAATGTTTCTGGCTTCACGGATGTAGCATGTGGTGTATATGTCAATGACAGAGGGAAAAACAACCCCAATGATTTTCTCTGCGATCCTCACTATTCGCTGTAGGGTCTTGTGATCCAAAATGGTGCAATTTCCAAACCAGGTGGTGATGCAGCTACTCAGGGTGCTCTCAATGGTCCCTCTGTAGAAGGCTGTGAGGATGTGTGGTGGAAGCTGTGCCTTCCTCAGTTTCCTCAGAAAGTAAAAATGCTGCTGGGCCTTCCTTGTTATGGAACCGGTGTTGAGGGACCAAGTGAGATTCACCGCCAGGTGAACAGAGAAGGCGGTAAAGCACTGTGAAGCAGTATATAAGTCTATGTGCTATTGCTATTCCTCTGTGTGGGACAATAGTTTGCATTTTAAGAATCTCCCCCTCACCCCCAGTTAGGTTGTTCATAACAGTTGTAGATGTTAACACTAGAGATATGAGTGTGTCACCAGCCAAGTATAGTACGCTTATCACTTGCTATTTCTGGACTCATAGAGCTTTGTACAGCTGGTGCACATGCCAGTTTCCTCTCTTTAGAGCTCACTCCTCTATGTATTTGCACATACAGGATTTCTGTAAAGCCCGCATTTTGAAACTGTACAACAGATGGGAAATCATGGTCAGTTTAATTTCATTAACTTGAAGGCAAGCAGGTGGTTGGATGAAAAATGACTACCTATTGCTTTTCATGCATCTGAATTCTGCATTCTATCTTTTCTGTAATAATTTAAAGATGACAATCGAGCATCTCAGAAATGATAATACTTCAAAATCAATATAGACATATACAATATACACATTCAACCCGTGAAATGTTCTTCCGTTTTCTTTAAAGTATTTTTTTTCACATTTGACAGATTATCTTGGGATTTATGTATTTTGTCTGAGACAATTCACAAAAGGTAACATAATTCACTTGTAAAAAGGCTGACATATCCTTTAGAGCAGTGTTTCTCAACCTTAGCGATGTTAAGATGTTTGGACTTCAACTCCCAGCAAAGCTGGCTGGGGAATTCTGGGAGTTGAAGTCCAAACATCTTAATGTCGCCAAGGTTGAGAAGTACTGCTTTAATGACTACAGCAGTGTTTCCTTATAGATTCTTCCTCTTAAATGATGGAGTTGATCTATAACAATTCAAACAGACACCTCTGCTTTCATTAGTAAATCATCCCTTGATATGCTTTAGTTAGCGGAATTAGTAATTTGCCTCGGCTACAATTCCCCCCTCCCCATTTCTTTACTTTACTTTGGGGTTTGCTTGGTTGATTTCGTGGCATGTGTGAAAAGGAAGTAGCTATTGTAAGCCTGGCCCTGCCTAGGTTACAGGAGTGCAAAAAGGAGCTATAGAAGACATCGCTTAAGGGGGAACGAACCTGTCATCTCCTCCTCAGTAGCAGCACCTCTAAGTTCGCTGTACTCAGCTTACAGGATGGTTGTGTATATCTGAGAGTAACTCACTTTAAATTCAGTTGGAACTAAGTATATGGAGCTAGTACTTCAGGATTTATTGCCTTTCCCTTTGTTCCTTGCATTGCTTTTGTTTCACATACCGCAACATTACAATTTTACAAGGGAAAAGCCCGATAAGATTGGTAAACTCCCCCAGCTCCACACATGCACATCAATATACAGCAAAATCAATTGTTTTTTTTCTGGTTTACTTGGTCAGTGCTTTCAGCTGGGACACAACCAAGAAAGAATTTGGAAACCATTTTCATATCATACGGCAAATTCTCTTATAAGGGAAATTTGCAGTGTTTGGAATTTTATAACAGAAAACAAATTTGAGGAGGAAATGAGCCGAGAATATGATTGTGCTTGGAGTGGAAACAAGGGAGAAAGAAGTTTTCCTCTATCATAATACTAAAACCTGAGATTATCCTACAAAATAAAAATAGCAGCAGGTTCAGCCCCCAGCCACCACCTCCACCCACAAAATACAGCTCAAAATAAGGAACCTGTGTGATAAGAGTCCTACAATATCTGTTCCTTATCCCTTAGAGTGTGTGGGCAAATGATAAAAACTACTGCTATAAGATAGTGTGACAGACACCATGTGACGTGAAAAACCAAATAATGGAGACTGTCGGTGCCTACCAGCTATGCTAGTTTGGCAGTATGGAGACAGCTTATTTTTGAAGACTAGTTTTGAGGGAACAAGAGCCTGAGAAGAGTTTTGCTTTCATGCTCTATAGCCAAATACCAGTAGGTACCTAATTGACCACTGTGAGAATAGAGTGGTGGACCTAATAGACCTTATCCAACAAGTCTGTTATTCTATTTGTGTAGAGAATTTCCACCCTGCTGTTTAACTGCTGTCTTTGCAGAGGATTTTTGTCCCTTAAAAGTGGAAGCCAAGTTATCCCTTTAGTCCTTCATACCTCTTTCTGACCTTTTTGCAGAATGCCTTGTACCAGTCGTGCCACGAGGATGAGAATGATGTCCAGACCATCTCTCACAAGTGCCAGGTGGTTGAACGTGAACACTACGAGCAGCTGACCCGGAGCAAGAAATACCAGGATCGGCAAGATCTCTACTACCTGGCAGGAAGTTATGACCCCACTACAGGACGGCTTGTGACTGCAGACGGTGTGCCGGTCCTGTGCTGAAACTCTGAAACCACTGCTCTAGGGCCAGAAAATGGCTAGAGGGGAGGGCAGAAAGGCCAAGGGACACTGGAAGGGGCCAGTCTCCTTCTACGACTGGCAGTTGCATGCAAGGCCCGGAAATATGCAAGGTGCCCGGCTTTGCCATGCCGGGGTTGCAGGCTGATCCCGGCTCCCCACACGGTTCTGTACAGAGTTGAATCCAAGCCATACTTTCCCTAGTACCTCTGACTGTTTGCCGCAGGCCAAACACAAATCAGGTTACCGCTCTATTTATTTTATGTGTAAATAAT
>JANHFJ010004086.1:84815-98093 GCA_032468195.1 Cerberus rynchops | reverse complement strand
CCGACCGCATCGTGGTAAACAGACTATTGTTGGGGTGGCTGGGGTCCTTAACTATCTTTATAGCTTTAGTCTGGCAACATTTGTTGTAGATGCATTGCATTTGCTGAATTATTTTCAGAATTTGAACTCTGTATGTGTGCACGCTCATGAATGTGTACAACATATGTCCCATGTGTATTCATATGTATGCATATATATGTCACTACATAACATGAATAATATTCATTTGTTAGCTCTAGATCAGAGGTGTCAAACTCAAGGCCTAGGGAATGGATCTGGCCCATGGGGTGCTTAGATCTGGCCCGCGAGGCTGCCCTGGAAACAGAAAAGAACCAGCCTATACTTCATCTGCCAGCCAAAACTCAGCTTGAGAGGGCTGTGTGCGGCTTTCAACAGCTCCATTTTAACTGGCAGATGGTTGCAGGAGGCCATTGCAGCCAGAAATGGAGCTCACTAGGACCACAGGTGGCACTCCCCAGCTCCATTTTTGCTAGCAGAGGGTTGCAGGAGGCCATTGCAGCCAAAAACAGAGCTCAGGAGCCTATTTTCACTGGCAGAACACTCGGGCCATCACAGCCAAATTTCTTCAAAGAAAAAACAGAAAGTCCAGTTGCCTCTTGAAAAAAGCAACTTTGAGATATAGGTAGATAATGCTGACATTTCCCCCATCTAATATAGTTTTTGAAGCTGTTAATTGGTTATTATGAAATGAGATAAACTGCGAGTTAAATTTGTATAGCAGTTTACTCAGCATTTCATTTAAATAAATATATTAAATTATTTACATCATTAATAAGTGTGTGTGTGTGTGTGTGTGTGTGTGTGTGTACAGTATGTATGTATGTATGCATATCATAATTGAATGGTAAATAATCTTGAGAAAAAAAAATCTATCAGCATGTTTTAAGAAATTAAAAAAATTACTTTTAGAATAAAGTAATGAATATAGCCAGAAAGAGAAAGCAAAATTAAGGAATATTTGACATGTAATGAAAATCCCAACAGTGCAGGAAAATGTTCCCCAAACTCTGCAGATTTGCAGTGTTGATTCCCAGTCTTAATTTTGGGACCTCTAGCTTTGTGCATTCACATAGAAACTTTATTGCAAAGAAGTCTAGCATAAGCTTTTTTGTGATATAAAATTACTGTTGTTGTCCTTACTTCTTTAATAAAAGTTTAAACTATTATAGTTTCAAGTATGAAGTGATGCTTTTGCCATCCATCCAGTGAAAAAAACTCTATAAGACTGAATTTTAGGAAACATTACCTTTGATGTAGTGATTCTATATAAAATGGATATAAAGAGGAAATGTACAGGACTATAATCTAACACAGACATGGGAAATTCAGGAAGTTGTTTGGAAGACTTGAAATTTAACAATTGTCTTAATGAAAACAATAATCGGAATAATATTAATATCTTGAATTACACCCTTCCAAGTCATAAATGAAATTGCCTGCATTTCATTCAGCTTCACATAATCTTTGTTTTTCTTTTTACAACCCTGTAATCCCTTGCTTCAGGGTAGGGTTGGGGCAACTGAACAGAGCTGAGCATTTACTGGTCGCATATCCTTCCTGACGCCTACATGTTCACAGCAGAGATTTTCTCCTTGTACCCTGATAAACATCTGTTTAGTACAGTTTTTCTAATGTTCCTGTAAAATATATATGACTTCCTAGCTTGTTTTTCCTCTTGTTTCTACTGCTTGCTGTACACCTGTACATTGTCCTGTCCACATCAGAGGAACCCATTATTCATTCTCCTTTCCCAGCTGATTTTTCAATTTAGTTGAATTATTTATGAATGTGGCCTGGCTTATTTATCTTACCATTTCACACCATTAATGGATTTGTCTTCACAGGATGTTTGTCAACTAACAATGCAACCTTTTTTATTTTCTCTTCCTTCTTCTCTCTCAACAGATTTTTCAAGCCTAGCTTAAAGCTGAAATTGATGCCTTGTAGAAGGAAGGAACCTCAGTGCACTTTCACGACTAATACCAGAGTGAAATGAAAAACTAATCCAACCATCCTGTCTGCTGTCAACATTTGGAATTTCACATTGAGGATTGGTATTCTATATAGGACATAGTTACTCTGCCATTTAGCATACATGGAGGAAGGCATCAAAATGTGTAAACCTGGCTAACAGCAGCGTGATTTTCAGAAGCAGACTGGAGGACAGTCCAGTTATACAAGGATTATTTTGCATTTAGTTTCTAGGAATATAACAATCATCTGCACAGAGGACAAAACACATCTATTTTGTTTTATTTCTTCCTTCTTCTCAACTCTCCCTCCTTTCTTCAGTTAGAAATGGGCCCGTGGACTAGAATGTGGCGCATGGACAGGTTTGTTTTCTTGAAATCCTGGCTTATTTTTTTTCTGGGATTGTATGTGCAGTTTTCCAAAGCGTTGGCCTGTCCAAGTGTATGCCGTTGTGACCGAAACTTTGTCTACTGTAATGAACGAAGCTTGACCTCAGTGCCTCTTGGAATACCGGAGGGTGTAACCATACTCTACCTCCACAATAACCAAATCAATAATGCTGGATTTCCTGCAGAACTTCACAATGTCCAGTCTGTGCACACAGTCTACCTGTATGGCAACCAGCTAGATGAGTTTCCTATGAATCTCCCCAAGAATGTCAGGGTTCTCCACCTGCAAGAAAACAACATCCAGACCATTTCTCGGGCTGCTCTGGCACAACTCTTGAAACTGGAAGAGCTTCATCTGGATGATAATTCTATCTCTACTGTTGGAGTGGAGGATGGGGCATTCAGGGAAGCTGTTAGCCTCAAGCTTCTGTTCTTATCCAAGAATCACTTAAGCAGTGTTCCAGTTGGCCTTCCAATGGACTTACAAGAACTACGAGTGGATGAAAATCGAATTGCCATCATATCAGACATGGCCTTTCAGAATCTCACAAGTTTGGAACGTCTCATAGTGGATGGTAATCTCCTTACAAATAAAGGCATCGCAGATGGCACCTTCAGCCACTTATCCAAACTTAAGGAATTCTCTATAATAAGGAATTCATTGACATACCCACCTCCCGATCTTCCAGGTACAAATCTGCTTAGACTTTATTTACAGGACAACCAGATATCACACATACCACTTTCAGCCTTTTCAAATCTTCATCGTCTGGAACGACTTGATATCTCCAACAATCAACTCCGGATGCTATCTAAAGGTGTATTTGACAATCTTCACAGCCTGAAACAACTGACAGCAAGGAATAATCCCTGGCTATGTGATTGTAGTATTAAATGGGTTACTGAATGGCTCAAATTAATTCCTTCCTCCATCAATGTCCGAGGATTCATGTGTCAGGGACCAGAACAAGTCCGAGGTATGGCTGTCAGGGAACTCAACATGAACATGTTGTCATGCCCCACAACTACCCCAGATGTCTCATTTGTTACCCATATTCCCACAACATCTTTGCCAACTGCGATGACCCCTACTTCATCACACTTAACCCCAAGTAACAAACAAACAAGCATTCTTATTGACCCTACTATAACCACACTCCCCACTGTGCCTGAGAGGAATGATGAAGAAAAAATTACCCTTCCTACTATTGAACGATTTCAGCTGTTTATCCACGTTGTAAATGGCACTTGCATCCAAGTGACTTGGCATTCCCTCTTTAATGTGATGGCCTACAAGCTCACTTGGGTTAAAATGGGTCATAGTCTGGAAGGAGGCATTATTCAGGAACGGATAGTTACTGATAAGAGGCAGAACATCAGCTTGACAAAATTAGAGCCCAAATCCACATACCGGATTTGTTTGGTTCCATTGGATGATTTTAATAATTACCGCATTGGTGAGGACACTGTGTGCTCAGAAGGCACAACAAAGGCTTCCCTATTTAATAATGGAAGCAACTCAGCTTCTAGCCATGAACAGACAACTTCTCATAACCTTGGTTCTCCATTTCTGTTAGCAGGCCTAATTGGGGGGGCTGTTGTATTTGTGCTGGTGGTTCTGCTTAGTATCTTCTGCTGGCATATGCACAAAAAAGGACGCTATACCTCTCAGAAGTGGAAATACAACCGTGGGCGACGGAAAGATGACTACTGTGAGGCAGGAACCAAGAAGGACAACTCCATCCTGGAGATGACAGAAACCAGCTTTCAGATTGTCTCCTTAAATAATGATCAGCTCCTTAAAGGAGATTTCAGATTGCAGCCTATATATACCCCAAATGGGGGCATTAACTATACAGACTGCCACATCCCCAACAATATGCGATATTGCAACAGCAGTGTCTCAGACCTGGAACACTGTCATACGTGATGGTGAGGTGTGTGGTGAGGCAGTATTATCACAAGCAAAAACCCAGAGGGAGCAAGCAAAATTAATTTACTCACACACAAATCAACAAAAATTACATTTGATAAATGTTACACAAATGCATTTGCGCATTTGAATACTCTGTAATTTATATGGTGTACTATATAATGGGATTTAAAAAAAAGTGCTATCTTTTCTATTTCAAGTTAATTGCAAACAGTTTTGTAACTTTTTGCTTTTTAAATCTTTAAAATATATATAAATATATATATAAATATATATATATATTGAAGAAGTACTGTACAGGGTTGTACAATAAGAACCCAATGCCATGGCAAAGGAAATACAAAACAAAATGCCTCATTCTTCAAACATTCAATACTTTGATTTTGGAGTTGTTTGGGGGATTTTGGCTCGTATATCCATTAGTTTAAGATAAGTTTGTAGTACAAGAGGAAACTTTAGGAATGTCTACACAGTGTTACACGAGAGGAAAACAATTTAACTTCATTGGTGATATTTAAAAAAATGGAATAGCATTTGTAAAAATTAGATTGGCCATCTTGTCCTGTCTCTGTCCCTTTAGCTCCCTTTAGCCAGAGACTAAAACTAGGAACTCCCTGGATATCGGGCTTAACAAACCTGTATCCTTCATTTTGTTAAATTTTTTTTTCAAAAGGTAATATCACTTTGTTCATTTCTTCTCAGAAAAGCTGGTATGGAATCCATCAAGGCATTTATTATGAAATTCTCATCAAATTGGGAACATTTTCTGACCAGCCTTATATTAAAAATAAATAAATAAACTGCATCTAGACTTTTTTTGTTTTCTCCAGAAATGCTGTTTTGAATTCCTACTGAAATCACATTAGATCATAAATTTCAAAAATTCTATTAGCAATCCAGACAGATCTTTGGCAGAATACAATCAATACATTTGTTCTACAGGTAGTCCTCAATTTATGACTAAAATTGAGCCCAAATTTTGTTGTTAAGTGAATCACTACAGTTGTTAAGCCAGTCACATGATTGTTGAGTAAATCTGGATTCCCCATTGACTTTGCAGTCTTGTACTCCCATTTACAATTACTTGCCAAACTGATTTTGCCAAATGCACAACTTGCATTATTTCAGGTTAAGCAAATGTCCTCAACTTTATCTGATTCCCTTCCAGATTATTTTATTCAGTTTTGTACCTTTGCATATTTCCTGGGATTCCAAGCTGTACAGTTCTATTCATATGGGAACATGACAAAAAGAATACCCACATTTAGTGATAGAAGAAGAAGAACTTCCAGTGCATCATATGGACATCATATGTTATTGCATGGAGAACTTAATTCAGTTCTTAGTGTTAGGCAAAGATCCACTGATGGTAGATTAGTTAACACTCTCCTCTCCCCATATGTAGTCTGCATGAAGTTGAGGACACGACTGTATGAAGGCTTCATATACTGGCATGTCTAAGATATTAGCCAGGTAATCAGATTTTAGCTGAGACTGTAGATTTGTTAGTCCACTAAATGTAGAGAGTACCAGGTTGGAGAAGGCTGGACTATATTATCCATATTTGATTTGATTTTTATTTATTTTAATCAATAAATTAGTGTGGCCTTCTCTTACACTCTTCTCAAATTTTTTTTAATCTAATTTAATTCACTCTCCAGTCACATGCAGAATACTTGAGAATTAAGCACAATTATCAACTCGTTTTTAAAAACTCAACCACTATGTCTCTTCCTCCACAATTATATTGATTTGAAACAGAGGCTTAAAACTGTTTTACAATAATCAGAAACAACCTACAAAATTAGTCAGTTTGGTAATATATCCTTTAATTAAATCAAAAATCACCTTTGTAAAAAGGAGAACTTAAGGTATGGAAACAAGAACCATGGTCGGTATACTTTCTCAGTTTACTTAATCTGTTATAAATCAAAACATAGATACATTGTTTAGCACATTCAGATGGATCACTACTTTGTAAGATAGCAGAATCCAATAATTTCCCAAGGGATTTGTTCATTTTGCAACTATCCTTCAATAATAACATAAGAATTTCCATTTGTATTTTAGGTAACCTGTGTGGGTCCTGTATCAGTGTAGTTGCTGAAGGTTGCTAACTAAAAGATTCCCATATGGTTTGAAATGTATAATTTTAGCTAGGAAACTGCTTTTTTCCGTTTTTGACTGAACTAGCTGTTTGTTGACAGAAGATACTGTTTAAACATGAAAAATAGATCATTTTTCATAGATCTATGAAAATGTAGAAAGAAAAGGCTTTCCTGCAAGCAGGATGCGATCTTAGTGGAACAGGGATGACTTCATGGTAGTTAAAAGAAACTTATTATTTGCACATGCTGGATAATGGGATGTCCTCCAAACTGAATTCCTTTATAGAGCATAAGACTAAATCTTATTTCCAGCATAAGGGATGCCTCTGAATTTCAGTTGCTAAGAGTAACAGCTGTTATTCTTACTTTTCTCCTAATGAGAATCCTGTACTTGATGAGAAATATTATGATAGACTAAATAGGCTTTTTTGTCTAATCTAATTCTTTCTAGTTATGTTTTTCTATATCATGAGCCTAAGCAACACACACATATACACACTATCTTATCAATAATAAAATGGAGAGTCCAAACAGTAGATCTTGTATCTGTGTTGCAATATATGGCAGTCAATTACCTGAACAAAAGAAAGTAAATATGATATTTATCAATGCCATCAGGATTGAACCTGTTTATCCTAGTAATCTTTGTCAGGATTTTACCTTTTGCTTTGCATTCCTAATCGTTGTCAGGAGTACTATGATTTTTCACCAAATGATTAGAAAGAAATTCTCAGTCATTCATCTTTGAAACATGAGCTGATTTCATTCTGTCCAGAAAGCCTAAGCATTATTCAGCAGAACACCATTCATGAAAGCTATGACTTATTCCAAATGAATATTTTACAATGAGTTCTTAACCAACCAAACCACTTTTCCAAGTTGCAAAATTTTTAGTGCTTCTACAAGCAATTTTCAGTTGGTTCCTTCCCTTTCCTACTTCTACTTTTCATATGGTAATAGATGATTGAAGATATGTCTAACCTTACATCATATGTAAGATTTGAAAAAAAATGGTGGAAAACTAGTCATTCAGTCATTTGATACTTTTGCTAGCAGTGTCAATACCACTTAGTGTAGTTTGAGAGTCCAATCCCAAATCTACCCTGATCTAATTGGATCATTTCAAATACAGTCTGTTCCAACTTGATTTGGTTGACTGTAAAGAAAAAAGGTGCTTTGTTGTCCCCATAGAGTGAAATATGAAAAAGAAATGACTGCAACTTTTTCAGCAGGATGGGACATTTATATGTATAAAAGACCATTATGAGAAACTGTTGCCCAATTTCATAGAAATCTAGAAATATTGATGGTGCAGAATGATTTGGCCAAATTTCAAACATATATATAAACATATATTTTTTTCTAATACACACATACACACACACACACACACACACACACACACTTTCTAAAAGCAGTGGAGTAGACTTATAATTTGAGCTATTATATATAATTAACTTTTCCGTAAAGGAAATCAGTTTATGATAACTAACTAATGTCATGCAAATTCACAATTTCACAAGAGAATAAGAGACCAGATAGCTAATGATAATCACATTAAAGATTTCTCCCAGTTCCCATGAGCTTGTTTGACCTGGATAAAATTTGCTCCAATCTTATAAAAATATGAATAAAGCACTAATGATTGCACAGAAATATATACATTTCACAAAATGTTGATATGCAAGCAAATAGCATTTGTTAAAGCATCACTAAATAGTGATTTTGTGTCTTCATTATGTTTCAAGGGTAACATACAATTTTCCCAAATTAAAATGATAAGTGTTTTATGTAGAGAACAGAGCAGGGAGGTTATTTTATTATATTAAAATTTTTGTGATACTTCTAATAGGTAAAACAAAGTCAATTATATGAAATCTGGAGATTAGAAACTTAATTCTGATGACAAAGTAGCTGGCTGTTTTTCACATATACAATAGCTAATCTTTTTGGAACAATGCTTAAAAGCATGTATTAACTCTGTTAGCTGAATGGAATAATGCAAAAAATAATATACTTGTCCTTTCATTCATCAATCCATCCACCCTCTAGAAGTGATTACAGTCATTGAAGAATTCCATCTACTATCCAAAGTTAAATTATCTTGTATGTACCAAGAGCTTCTTACAAATCTCACATAATCTTGGAAGATAAGCAATGTGGGATCAATACTTTTAAGGCATGATACCATCCCAACTTTAAAAACTTGTGAATCCAATGGTACATAATTTTTTTAAGTTTCAGATATCTGCTGTAGTATCCCACTAAAAAAGGTATCTTTAGAAGTATTCTGTGAAGCCAGAAAATGTCAGGAAGAAAAGCAGGACTCTGCTGTTAGTTCCACCTCCAACATAGCATGCTCTGCCTCCTGGTGCTTTCCTGTTTTGCAGATAGGAAAAGAATTCGTTTTAGTACTAAAGGTCAATGAAAAAAGAACAGCCAGTAAGCAGTCACAAGCTCAGAGGGAGTGAGGCACATGCTTCCCAGATGATATTAAGAGGCCTCAGGTTTATATACTGGAACAGTTTGCAGTAGTGTTTTTCAAACTTGGCAACTTTAAATGTATGGACTTCTAGTTAGAAAAACACCAGTTTGCAACACTGCACTGCACTTTCAACACAATTTCAGAGAATGAAAATAATAGAAACACAATTTACGCATTTTTAAAAAGCACTAGAAATAAAACAACTGTTCTTTTGCTGTTCCCCCTAATAGTATTGCTTTGCTGACAGGCTAATTTTAAGGCTCTTTACACATTGTTCTTTATGATTGCAATAGCAATTTGGAAAGTGGAAGAGAGAGACTTTAAAAAAAAACAACTTTTAATGCAACCACCTTTTTTTGAAGCTTGGATTGCTGTTCTGGAAGCTGCTCTCATAGTTGTTTCCATGTGTTAGTGCATGCAAGTCCACTTAACCTTGCTATTGTAGTTGCATTCAGGAAGAGAGTAGAAATATTTTGCATAGGCTCCCATATGTTCAGAAGCACTCTTCTGAAAATTTTGCACAACCTTTGGACATTAAGAGAATGTATTTGTGGATTTTAAGTTGCTATTTCTTATGCCCTGCCTGTTTGTAGTTCCTAGAATAATTCATCTGCAAATTCTGAATATGTCTTCCATCCAAAGAAGACATTTTTTTCATTGCCTTTACTTCCCCACTTCCTCCTAAGCCCCATAAAAATGTGGCAGAGTGGGTGAACATTAACACATTTGTTCCTAAATAACAATAGCACTTAGACCTATATACCACTCCATAGCGCTTTACAACATTCTCTGAGCAGTTTATAGTGTCAGCACATTGTCCCCAACAATTTGGGTTCTCATTTTACCAACCTTGGAAGGAGGAAAGGCTGAGTCAACCTTGAACCTGTCAAGGATTGAACTCTGGCTGTGAGCAGAGTTAGCCTGCAATACTGCATTCTAACCCACCGCACCACCGAAATCATACTACAGTTCAAAGCTACCCTCATAAAAACTGTAGAGGATTATTTCAAGATAAAGTAAAAGTAAAGCCCCAATTGTTGGTTTTCCTCACTGCAGGAGTGGGAAGTCCTCACACTGTAGGATGTGTGCACTTTATAGCTCTTTTTTGTGGCCTCAAAACCCTCTCCTACCTACTCTCAAATTGAGTCTCCTTATTTCAGTGGCAGATTGCTAAGAAAGACCCATGGATAGTCCACCATTTTTTACTAGAAAAACAATAAGGATTCACCTGAAATGTGATCTTGCCCCATATTAAAAAAATCTAAATCTGCCTAATTCATTAATGTCAAGATTTTTCATGTATGTATCTGTGTGTTTATCCAAATGTCAATCATCAAAACTGACTGACTGCCTTCTTGGGGTGGGCTGTGGGAAAGTTAACAGATTAAAGTTATGTAAGCATTTGCTTTAATTTCTGGGTCACAATGAAAGAACACATTGTTTGCAAGCAGAACATCTCAAATTCAAATTATCAATTAAAAGGATTAAATGAGTGATAGGGAAAGTAGTGATTTTCTGGAGAAATTACACAAAGACTAAATCTTGGCCCACATGATCTGATATTCTTTACATGAAAGGTCTTTATTTGTTTTACCAGAGAGAAAACATTGGGTATCTACATATTATTAGACTTCAGTTCTAATAGTAGTTATTAGAAGGCTGATAATATTATTCTTTAGTGTGGGTAATAATCAAGGATGATGAGAATTACCATTCAGCATTAGCTATTACATGTTCTGTGTCCTTATGATTTTGATACTGAAACAGATATGGAAGAATATATTGCATAGAAGGGAGAACATCAGTGTCCTATAGGAGCTTAGTGAGTCATACAGTAGATAAGCTTTCAGAGCTGAGAAGGTATTAATCAGTTCTTGTTACTATCAGATTGCAAATGCAGTAGGTCAACTTAACCTGAAATCTCACATCAACTCTCATCATCCTTTCTATAAACTTACCTCAATTTAGAAATTCAAGAACAAAGCAATAAAAACATAAATTATGGCATGTCCATATGTGAAATGAAACTGCAAGACAAGTTGGGCTTCCTATAATTAAGGCCATGCAAGCACATACATGGACACTTGAAAATTCTGCCTGAGGCCGTTTTAAGATACTAATCACTGCATATAGTAGTTCTTTCTCCCTTAAGCCCCATGAAACAACTTTGTTGCATTTATTCCTCAAGTGTTTGTAAAATTGAGAGAGTTTTCTGAAAGGAACATTACAGGTAATCCTCGATTTACAACATCTCATTTAGTGACCATTCAAAGTTACTTCACTGGAAAAAGTGACTTATGAACATTTTTCACACATGAATATTGCAGCATCCCCATAGTTATGTGATCAAATTCAGACACTCATATTTATGACTTTTGTAGGGTCCTGAATTCATGTGATCCCCTTTTGCTACCTTTTGGCAAGCAAAGTCAATGGGGAAGTCAGATTTCCTAAAACAACTGTGTTGCTATCTTAACAACTGCAGTGATTCACTTAACAATGCTTAGCAACATAAATTTAAGGCTCAATTGTCATAAATCGAGGACTACCTGTAGTTTCTCAAAAAACAGCATCCCTAGAAAGCTAGAAAATACATTGTTTTTAAAATGTAAAAATTGCATAACATTTGCATTGCATAATTTTGTCTGGATCATTCCTTACCTGCTCTTCAAGATAAGAGACATTTTTGAAAAGAAAACTATAATATTAATACATATTGTTTCTAGAATGTCATTTCTTTCTATCTCTTTTTTCAGGACCCAGCAACTATGTTTCCGTGGTATAATGGGTTAAGTTTTGTCATCTTTATTTAGTTTTAAACTCCTCACTCTTTATATACAGTTTTCACATATAGGCAGAAAACATTATGTTAGAATATGCACTGGTGAGCAGATACATATATATGTGATATAGTAATGATCTAAAATAGAATAAGCTGAACAGACAAAAAATGACAAATGCTAATTTAATAAAATGTTGATTCTTCATATGCCTTTGGCTCTCTAAGCTAATCGTATAAAGTTCATAACTTTCTAAACTGGAGGAATTTCACGTAACTTCTCAATGCATCATGTATTTGCTTTAGTGAAATACACTGAAATGCAAGGGAGTGCATTTGAAATCTCAAATTAATACCTATATTTTTCTGCAGCAAAGGATTGTCTTTCCACAATTCAGTACTCCTGGTGGCAAATAAAATAAATACTACACATATAAAGACAGTATAATAAGTAGAATGACTAGGAAAAAAAATAACAGCAAAATGATAAAACCAGAAATAAAACAATTAATAGCAACACCTTTACTCTGAAAGAGTACTCTGGAACAGCATTAAATTGTCCCAAAGGTGCTTTTTCCAAAAGACAATTGGTTATTTCCTTTGAAAACATTTAGCTTCTCATCCAAGAACAGTCTTCAGTTCTGAAGAGTCTTGTTGCCTTTTGGAAAAAGCACCTTTGGGACAGCCATAACGTGGATGATTGAAAATCTCCATAGACATTCAGCATTAAATTGTCCTTAGTTTTAGTACTAAAAGTAGTAGTACTTTTAATAAAAAGACATTGTTGCCAGCCAGGTTATTATCTAGCCAGGGAATTAGTTTAACAATCCTTGGAGTATGCTCTTTAAAATAGATACATTTGCATATACCGGATATTATAAAAGTGAATTTTTCATGTCAATCAAATACAGCAAAAAATTAGTCATAGTAGGAGATGGTCCTATGTAGATTGTGGATGACAAAAGTTCTCTAGAAACTGGAAGTGAGAATGTGATTTTGGATACCCTCTCTAAAAGATCTATCTTATACATTTTTTATTGTCTTTTCAGGACCACTTTAGTTTCACACTATTTTTCAGGGAAAAATCTGGACCATCCATCCACATCTCATACACAAAAATGCACAGAGATAGTTTTTACATCCCTAAATGTTAACATAGTTAATGTATTACAGCAAGGGTGTCAAATTCACAGCATCACAGCAGTGTCAATGATATATTGGGAATTTTTCCCCTTCGCTAAACTAGGGGGCGGGACCAGCACATGATGCATCTGGCCCGCAGGCTGTGAGTTTGACAGCCCTATATTGCAGCAAAGAAGCCAGAAGATTTATATCTTCCTAACACACCTCAAACCTAGCACTAGCAAACCTGAAAATGTCTGATTTAACAATTATAGTGGGGTGGAGTGGGGTTTCCTGACAAAAAGAATGCTACATTTGAAGACTTCCTATATAGTTTCTTTTATTTGTACTCCTTAATACTGGAAAAAATAAGCTGTAAGCGGTCACAACTTGTATTTCTTTGGAATGTTTATTACAAAATGAACTTCAAACCAATTCTGGTATGCTTTGGGTCCTGGGAATTATTCTAG
>JANHFJ010004086.1:47879-58740 GCA_032468195.1 Cerberus rynchops | reverse complement strand
GGGTTAATCCTGTAAGGAAGGCAGGAAAAAAACATTCTGGTGTTGTTTTTAGCCTCATCTTTATTGCCCTGCTCTAGAAACTGCCCACCCATCACATGACATCTCAGCCATGCCCACCAAGCCACGCCCTCAGAACCAGTAGTAAAAAAAATTGAATTCCATCACTGGGAAGGTAGAATAAAGAGAAGGCAGGAATCTTAAAAGCCACTATCTCATTGGCATTTAAAACAGAATGTGTAGAATTTGGGATGAATAGATGTCTCCTCTAGGTTACATTTTAGGAAATATTACTGCTAAGCCTAAAACTGTATATGAACAAGGCCTCTGAACATCTTCCCCTCCTCCTCATTTAGAAGAATCCAAGGCCAATCTTATGAAAGAGGAGTTCCCTCATTTAGGGCACCAATTAGATGAGATTCACAGGGTTGAGGCTGACATGCAAAAGCATGCTTTAACTCATACAAACTGTAATTCTCCGCATGTTTATTTTAGCTGCTTTTCATTATAACTACAGCTTACTTGTTTATGTGAGCTACTTTGCATTATTGGCAGAGATTTAGAAATAAATGCTTAGTATAAATATACAAAAACTTCAATCTTGATACTTCACTTCTAAGTCTTTTTTATGTGTATTTGTCCTGAAAAGTGATGCACTAAAATAAGCAATTTAAATCAGTTTGTCCAATGGATCAGCTCTAGGATTTTATAATGCTGGATGGGGATTTTGGAAACTGAAGCCCCAATACATTTAGAAGGCATAAGGCTGGGTAAAGCAGAATCATTGAACTCAAAATGCTGTTGCTGGGTTAAGATTAGACTGAGTGGGGAGAGGAGCGAGGAATTGTGAATAGCACAGCAAGTCATAACAATGACAAAAAGACAGAGTTTCTCACAGATTGCAGGACCATGAACCACAAATATTTCAAAGAAGGTTAATCTTTCTCATAACCCTACAATGATAAAGTTAGGATTCTGCTCCAAACAATACAATTCAGGTAAGATGAAATTGAAAAGTCTCAGACATGCAGTGGATTTGTAATGTAGATGCAACTATAAAAGAAGCATTCCTTGATAATAAAAAGTTAGAAAATGTTATACTTATGTTATTCTTTTGTTATGCTTCATTCAGTGAACTAAAGATGTAAGGAGACATTGTTTGGTTATCCTTCTTGAGTGTAGATGTTGAAAATATGAATGTTTAAACTTTTTTCCTTTAACTTATGAAAGCCAGTTGTGTAACTTTGGACCAGATACTCTCTCTCAGTCCAACCCACCTCACCTCACAGGGCTGTTGTATGGAAAACAGGAGGAGGAAGGTGCTTTTGATATGTTCACCACCTTGAGTTATTCGTAAAACTAATAAAGGTGTTCTCTTCTCTCTATTTTAACAATTGCAAAAGATTAAGAGGCATCAACTACATTTTAGGCCACACTTCTGCATATATGTAGGTTGGTGTTAAAATAATTTTGTGTTCAGAAAACAATTGGCTGCTTACTGAATTAAGTTAGCCTACGTATATTTTTTAAAAAAATTGAGAGAAACTCCACACTCACATTTTATTAAAAATGAATCAATAGAAGTTCAATTCTTCATTATGCCCTAGTATTTTCAGTACAATGAAATCTAAAAACCACAATAGTTTCCATGGCTGTTTCTGAAGAACCTGGCTATTCACAAAACCTGAAGCATGGTACTGTCAGGATTCCAATTTTGCCTATGTATGCAAGGGGTATTTTAGAGATTTTTCTCCTCAGTTGTTCTATCCAGCGGTGGGGAAAATCATTCCATTTTAATCTGCTATCAAACATCCATGTTCAAAAGAAAATGATTAATATCTCTATAACTTGTTTATAAAACAGTATATCATCATCTGAAACATAGATTCCCAATACTTATATTCTTTAAAAAAGTGTTTGATAGCTGCTAAGCATAAAGACTAAAACAGGAGAGTTAACTTTGCTTAACAGAGCATTTCATGAGACATAAATTTACTTGGTCCCATGCAAATTAATATCTGCCCCAGGAAACCTATCATGTTCATCAATTAGTACAAGTTTTGGTTTTAGTTGGGGATTAATATATAAAACCACTAAATTTATTTTTTATGCTGATAACTGTATATTGTTTGTAAGCCACCCAGAGGTGCTGTTGAGATGAATGAATATATAATTTGCAGAAAAGGGAGGTAGGAAGGGAAGCACTATTTGTTATAGAAAGGGAACTATAGTGTGATGTAAAAACTACATGGGCTCAATTTGGTCCTAGCACATTCCAGTACCGTATTTTTTGGACTATAAAATGCACTTTCCTGCCTTTCTTTCCTCAAAAAAAGTCGGTGGAAATGTCTATGCATCTTATAGAGCGAATACAGGCCTGTTTTTGGCTTCCTAAACCCTCTGTGAGTCCCATTTTTGCCCTTCTCAGCATCCATAAGCACTCCGCAGGCCACACCCTCCTGGTGTCCAGAAGCACTCTGCAGTCCAAAAATGGATCTGTTTTTGGGACCCATGCAGGCAAAAACTATTTTTTTTCCTTTTTTTTCCTCCTCTACATCTAGGTGCATCTTATGGTCCAGTGCGTCTTATAGTCTGAAAAATACAGTATATTCTTCTGCAATCTGAGATTTTCAAGAATATTTGACATTCTTCATCATCGCTAGCATCATAGCCATTTGTTGGGTACGAGTTTGGAAAAGTGAATACAAATTAAAACAACTTGCTTCTTTTAAAAGCTACTGGTTGATCCTAAAAAAACGCACGGAGTCAAGACTGTTACATGAAAATAGGAATAGCTCCTTGCTTTATTACAAGATCATAAAAGAAGAATGCATAAGCGTTACATTTATGGAAGGAGACTTGGGCCATCTGGGGGTCACATTTTTTCTTCGTCCTTTTCCCCAAGGAAAGTTGTTTCCTTCCCACCCTTTCTCTCTTTTCCAACATCTGGCCAGGCAACTGCAGTCAAAGGAACAGGATTGATGGGAGTAGAAGTAACTGCCTTCTTACTGAAGCCATGTTAAAAGCATTGCTGGAAAACCAGAGGAAGTAAAAGAATTAGACATGATCTCCACCTGGTGGTGGAATGACATAGGACATCTACTTTAAGCAAATTTGTGATACATTATCAGAATTTAAAATACCCATACATCCACAATATAGGTCAGTGCCGGCGAACCTTTTACGTCACCATGTGCCGGCCTGCGTGCTGGAAGTGGGACGCAAAACCAGCCTTGTGCGGCCTTGCTGGCCTTTGCGTGTGGGACTGGCGAAACCCGGAAGAGCAGCAATTTCTGGTATGCACATGCACACTGGCCATCCGGGCTTCCAGTTCCTTGCTTATCAGAAGGTTGCAAAAGGTGAGCACATGAGCCCAGTATACTGCAAATACATAAATACATGCCAGTTGCCAAGGGTCCAAATTTTGATCATGTGACCACAGGGATGTTGCAGTGATCCTGTGAAAAATGCTCATCAGTCACTTTTTTCAGTGCCCATGTAACAAATTCAAATGGACACTAAACAAATGGTTATAAATTTACCACCTGTAAATGGATACGAAATAAGAACAATGATTCCTCATAGTCTCCTGATATGAGTTGACTGCTTATTTGTACTCCATGACTATCATTGAGTGTTGTATCTTGTGATTCCTGACAAATGTACAGATTCCTTTGTTATACACTGAGAGCCTATGCACTGAAGACAAATTCCTTGGCCAATAAAGAATTCTATTCTATTCTATTCTAACATAAAATCAAAAGCCAATTAAAATTTAAAAAATGGACCAAACAAATTTCTACCTAAAAAGCAAATATCTGCTACATGTCATATTTGGCCATTGTATCTGGATTTGGTGAATATTTTTGGCCATTAATCAGTGTTCTTCATTGAACAGTTTTTGTTTTCAGACTGCAGAAAAATTATAGCAATGCAAATTTATTTCATCAATTAATTATAAAACTTATATTGCTACCCATGGAAGGTGCCTTGGCAGTTCAAAACAAAATCATAAACAAACAAAAAAAAGCATTTAAAAACACTGATTACAAAACTGTCTTAAAATATGTGGTTTGCTGGCTTTGGGAAAATTCAGCAAAGGGATTAGTCTCTTCAACTCAGAAGGGAGAACATTCCAAAGAACTGAAGTGGATACACAGAAGGCTTAATTCTGGATCACTGAAGTTAATCCCATGGCAACTCAAGGTAAATGTCCTCAGATGATCTCAGTAAATGAGAGAAGGACACTATATAGAAAGAGGCATTCTCTCCACTAATCCCTACCCAGTCATATATAGGGCTTCAAAGTACTTATAAACAGCATTTGCATTTCACATGGAAATAAACTGAATGCCAGTGCAATGCTTTTAACACTGGTATAATATAGCCTATTGGAATTCTTCCAAAGGCCAACCCAGCTGCTGAGTTTTGTACCCATGTAAGTTTCTGGGTGAGACTGAAAGACATCCCCATGTAGAATAAATGGCAGGGAAATTTACATTTACTAAAAAATGGTACAGTGTGCAACTGGGATTTGTGCTTCAAGAACATTTTGTATTGACATGATGAACATCACCTCAGTTCATCTGGAGGTTTCAGTGTGAATTTTGGGCATAATGTAACTCAAAATGGCAACAATAACATTAAAAAAATGTTATGAGCTCTCCTATTAATATTTGGTTAATTATAAAAGGATACTTCAATGGGCTTTGGACTATTTTTGTTATTTTCATGGGAAGATGTGTGTTTGGGGGGGGGGGACATTCCTTTTTTCTGCCTCTGAACAGGATTTGCAGCCAAGCATTAAAGAAACACAGGCACACAGTTAACCCCTTTTAAATCTGACAGATTACCAAGAACAGCGTTTTAATTTTTGATGAAGAACAAGCATTAATAAAACAGATTAAAAAAAACACTGGAAAATTAAAAATTCACCAAAGCATCTCCAAGCAGTTGCAGAAATGTTGCAAGAAGAAAACAAAGATGAAAAGGTATAAAAACATCATTTCTGAGAGAACTGCATTTAATTAAAAGTGAGTTGAGAGAGACCACACTGACATTACACAGGGTCAGTGCTAACTTCCCTCTTAAATATTCTGCAGGATAAATTACTTGGCAGTCTATAGGTCCATTATGGGTTAGGATCCTGTTAAATCTCATAAATTAAGCAAGAGAGACCAAATCTTTAGGTTGATGAAACATCTTTAGTGTCCACTTAAGAAATGGGCTGGTATTTAGTATTAATAATGATGGCTGAGAAGCCAGAATAACTTGCTTTTGTTAAACAATCCCTCTAAAGTTTTGCAACCAGCTGTTTTTCAAACACAGATAAGAAGTTCAACATGAATGTTGTTCTTTTAAGATTATCTTTTTTAAAAAGACTTTTTGGCCCAAATTTACTATAATTTAAGAGAGAGCATTAATGAACATAAGATAGTAATATGATGCAGCTGCTAAAACAAAGCAAAGGAAAGGAAAATGAATTCCATCTTAGTCCACTCTATCAGTAATATATTCTCCTGAGCACAAAAACTAATAATTCCACTTGGTCCTATGATACTCAAGTTATATCTGATGTATCATGTTAGTTCTGAGTACTACAGTTTAAAAATACAACCCCCCTGGATGATGTCCAGAGGAGGGTGGATAGTAAATTGAAGTTATTGCAAGACGAGTGATTGAATGAGCTGAGAATGTTCAATCTAGAGAAAATTAAGGAGAAACATGAGAGTTATCATGTTTTTATCATATAAATGATGTTCATTTGATATTTGTGAATCTAAAGGACAAAGGTACAAGCAGTAAACTGAAATTATAAGAACATTTGTTTTCATTAAAATATAAGTAGAAACCTCCTGACATAGGAAATGATATTTTTTTTCCTTCAATGAATAAGAATATCTCCAATACTGATAATTTTTCCCTATCACAAAGCATGACAAAAATGTCACTTCTCACTCACTACATCATCCTAGTTTTTAATCCCACTTTTAGAATTATTATGGTTGCAATGAAAAATAGGAAACATTTTTCATAAGCACACAAATCTATCCCTGAAATGCAGAAACTCTTGGTTGGGAAGGGGAGGGAAGACAGAGATAGGGAAGGAAAACTAGTGAGCCATAACACCAAGAAAGATATGGCTCACCTGATTCACTGAAACATAATCCTCCTTAATGTAGCTTGAAAATACAGCTAGTCCTCATTTAGCAACCATTCAAAAGTATGTCTGATCTTCCCAGAATTCTTTTCAACCTGATTTTGATATTCTAATGGCTGTACACATACCAGTGTGATGATCATATGATCACATGATCATATTTTGGGCACTTGGTAATCCACTGGCATTTACAGACATTTGTTGTGACCTAAGGTCAATATCTTCATAAATGATTTAGATGAGGGAATAGAAGGGGACAACCCTAAATTTGCAAGAATAGCCAATACTTCAAGCCAATACAGAAGATCCGTTCAAGATCCAACTGGATCTCGACATACTTGAACACTAGGCCCTATCTAGCAAAATGAAATTCAGTGGTGAGAAATGTAAACTTTTACACTTAAGCAAGAAAAGCCAAATGCACAGGTACATATTAGGGGGAAAATGGTTGAATAGCAGTAACTGTGAGAAAAAAGTCAATGCAACCCTAGGTTGAATTAACAGAGGGATAGAATCAAGATCATGTGAAGTATTAGCATCCCTTTATGCCTTACTATGCTCACACTTAGAATACTACATCCAGTTTTGCTCACCATATTATAAAGAAAGATGTAAAGACTATGGAAAGAGTGTGGTAAAGGCCCACAAAGATGATTAAGCCACTGGAGGCTACAACATATGAAGAATAGTTGCAAAATTAGGGTTGTCTAGTCTAGTGAAAAGAAAGATTGGGGTGACAAGATAGCAGTGTTCCAATATTTGAAGGGCTGCCACAAAGAAGAGTGGGTCAATCTATTTTACAAAGCACCAGAAGGCAAGACAAGAAATAATAGGTGGAAATTAATCAAAGAGAGAAGCAACTTAGAACTAAGGAGAAATCTTCTAACAGTGAGAACAATTAACTAGTGGAAGAACTTGATTTCAGAAGTTGTGGATACTCCATCACTGGAAGCTTTTAAGAGACTAGACAGATACTTGTCATTTTTACATGTATGAAATGTAATACATTCATACATGCATAGATTATATTTTAAATCCCAAATAGAACTAGAGTTATTTAGCTTCAACGATTGTTGCCATCTAATAATTCTATGGATTTTTGCAGTTCAAAATTGGCTAGATCTTCTCATTGGCAAAGATGATTTTTTTTTACTAACTTTATTGCCTCTTTTAGATATTGCCCACTCCTAATTTTACATTAAATTTATTTTATTTATTTTATTTGATTTCTATACCACATCCCTCCCGAAGGACTCGAGGCGGTGTACAGCCTATTAAAAACACAGATATGTAACAATTTAAATGTAAAAGAATCAACAGCCATTTTACACCCTGAAGAGTTGTTTTGAGAACAATAAAGAAACTTTAAGGAAGAAATAATGAAGAACTTTAAAGAAGAATGAAAACAAATGTGATTGTAATTGGCTGTAGAATATGAGCTGATGAGAATGCATAGGTAACAATAGGCCTGAAAGGATAAGGATGACAAAGACTTCTCTTTGAGGCATTTTTCCCCCCCTGGAGCAATAGCTGCTCAAGATTTTACAGATGTTACTTTGTTTGAATTACTAGACCGAAAGGTCATGACTTAAGTTAATACTACAAATAGAACAGCAAAAAAGAAGGAGAAAGGGAGATCTGGCTATTTAAAAGTATGCTTAACAATACAATAAAGAAGAAAATATATTTTTGTTTGAAATCATATAGTATGAATACTGCATGTGACACAGGTAGAACTAAGATGGATAAACTAGTGTACACTGTTTCTGTCTTACTTAAAAGTATCACAAGAAATCCTTAATTGACTAAACTCTTTGGAGTTGCAGAAGTCAATAACTCTGAACACATTTGGTGACTATTTATTTGCTGAGCTTTTAGCCACTCTGATTGCTAATGAATCTGAGCTGCATTGTGATATCTATAAATCAAATTAAAACACGAAGGTCTAAAATGAAAATATTTCAGCATATATTAATGTTCCTTGATGGTGTACCATCAAGTCATTTTCAACTTTTATAAAGAAACTCTTAGAGCCATATATATTTATTTAAAATATTTTTATAGTTACCCATTTTAAACAACTCTGGGCAGTTCACTAGATAGATTTTTCTCCAGGATGATCTGTCTCCAATCTGGCCCTTCAGGTCTTCTGAAGGCACATCCATCACCACTGTAACTGAATCCATTCACTTTGCTGCTGGTTGCCATCAGTCTCTTGGGCAGGTCTATTAACAGGCTGTGTGTTTGTGCATATGTATGTGTGTGTGTGATCCCTATACAACCAGAGGGCAACAAAAAAGAGATTGGTCCATGGCAACAATAGACTGCACTGAACTCTTTCAAAACAAAAACTAAACCTAACATGCAATCCTTAGGTATTTTGTACCCAAATCTCTATTATGTAAGACGTGATTGACATGAAGGCCACGAACCTCTGAGATACCCTGGATTTAATGTCACCAGGTGGCAGGTTAAAGTCTCCAAGGTCCATCAGCCTCAGGGACTCCAGCAATGGAATCTAGCAGCTCAAACAGGATAATGCTTTGCCAGCAGAGTAATTGGTACATCAACAACAATCCCAAACAGAATCCCAATCCCAATTTAAACCAGAGAATCTCACATCTGGTTATCTAGAGGGAAGAGTCTCTAAGAGACCTCAACCGCAACTCACAGATGAACATAGCTAAATCTCTCCAGCAAATTATTTTTGACTAATGCAAAACCTGAAACACAAGTGGGCCTATTTCCAACAGAAGAAATAACTGCTCAAGGTCCTCCCAGATTTTGGTTATGCATGCCAGGTCAGCATCCTCATCCATAATCAGATAATGGTTGAGTGCAAATTTATTGCATACCAACCTGGCATTCAGAAGCAGCAGTTGGAGCCAGAGGCGAAATCCAATCGGTTTTCCTACCGGTTTGGTGCGCGCGCATGAGTGCCAATTGTACTGCAATGCGGTGCTTTAAACAACATTTAGAGGCTCCAGAGGCAGCAGGGATCAGAAGGCTCCGCAGACACTCAAAACAGCTGATTTAGGTGAGTAAAAAAATGGAGTGCATATAAGTAAGAATAGGGGTTTCTGGCAGGTGGGCGGGGCTCGGGCTGGGTCAATTTCAAACCTCTACTACAAATTCTGCTGAACTGGCTAGAACCGGCTGAATTTCACCTCTGGTTGGAGCCCTGCTTACTACATTGGTCTGTTCCCAAGAAAGAATACTTAGGGCAAGATGTCAGAATCTCTCTCAATCAATGTTCTTGGCATCTTCAAGTAGCTCCACCTTTACACTATATCTCTTTATAACTCTGTAACACATGGAAGTTTTTTGCAGCACAGAATCACTTTTGGTGAGATGGAGGGGCTGTACAAATTTGATTAATAAATAAAGTGAATAATCAGTACTGAATGAAATATATTGAGATAGTTTGGATTTATACAAAATATGGATGAGGGATTGGATTGCAACACAATTATTTGAAGGAAGAGTTAATGAGAGGAAGAGCAAAACTGAGAGACTCATGGTTGGATGGAGTTGATGAAATTCTGAAAAAAAAAGTGGGAGGTTTTATAAACAAAAATCAAAGTATAAAGTGGTATGAAGATGTGATGGAAACAAGAATGGTTTGCAAGAATGCCAACGTATGGAGAAATATGATGAAGAGTCATATTTGTGAAAATTGATCGCAACCTTGTTTCTTTTCTTTTAATTCTGTACCTCAAGATGAGTGGCATATAAATTTGGTAAATAAATAAAATAAATAAACTATACTCTGAATATTTCTTAAAAGGGAATAGTGGGATGGATATTCAAAAGTATATATTTTCCCAGGAAAATCTTTAACATTTATATGAGATGTAATCTTGTATTGTAATGTTCTTAAGAGTAAACTAGTTTTCTAGCCTATTTTTGTCAGCTTCACCAGTCTCTACAGCTGTGTTTTAACAATAGTTTGACTAGCAGGTGTTAATGTCTATTTCCATGCCATGCAAAGTAAATTTTCATTTTCTCATTCTTCATATTTAATACATAGATCAGTTGAAGTGCTGACATCCCTGATTGAATGTCAGTTTTGCATCTCTTCTGTTTTAAGCACTGGAACTGAATAAGCTGGACTGACAACTTGACTTTTTGCTGCAATGCAAATTCTAAGGCTAGCATCCCTGCCTTACCTTGTAAGTCTCTAATCAATATGTGACATGCTCTATTTCATATAAATTATAAGAATCATCAAATGTAAATGATGATTCCCATATTTTTAATACATTAAAAGGATGTATTTGTGAAAATGATTCTCATATTTTTTTTAATATATTAAAGGCTTTAATTGATTTCTCATTTATGGTTTCACAAGTGATGGCATTGATTTATTTGCTAGAAATTTGTGCTTCAAAATTCCAACTTAAAACTTGATGGAGGGACTAACAAAGTTTGCTTATCTTTTCTGCTATTTAGCAGCTCTCTGGATTTTGCAACACAGTTCTCGTAGTGTAACTTACATTTCAGGCATCAGAGATTTTCTATCTGAGTAAATTAATAAATGAAGCTATATGCAGTGGTTATTCTATCTGTAGTCAAAATGATGGGATATATATTTATTTATTATTTATTTTATTCAATTTTTATACCGCCCCTCTCCCTAGGGACTCGGGGCAGTGAACAGCCAGTAAAAACACAACAATAATACAATTTAAAATCCATTAAAAA
>JANHFJ010004084.1:35910-48149 GCA_032468195.1 Cerberus rynchops | reverse complement strand
AACCCCTGCCCAAGCAGTAGACCCTACACCATTTCTGACAAATGGCAGTCCAATCTCTTCTTGAAAGTCTCAAGTGATGAAGACCCACAACTTCCGAAGGCAAGCTGTTCCATTGGTTGATTGTTACACAAATGGTAAGCCAATCTAATATAACTCATTAGATACATATGGTAGCTTGTTTTTGTTGCCTGTCTTTATTGAAACTTTAAATGAAGCAATACTGGAGAGGAACAGAGAGCGCTCCACACCTGTTGGGAAACTTTCCATCTAAGAAGATGGATCTGTTCCATCTCTGGCCTCTGACAGATCAGGTACTAGAGAGTAACACTAATTACCCTTGACAGATGTATTTAAGTGAAAGAAAAGGCTAAAGATTAGGGAAGATAGAAAGTACTTCTTAAAGCACTTCTATTTATAAACCTTCTACACTGTTCACCCACACAAATTGGAGTCAATCTCAGGAAATGACTTCAGCTATAATTTAAATCTGTAGGTGGTGGATTTATTTATTTATTGCTCCTTGGGCTCCAGAACCTCCTCTTATTGTTTTTCAGGCCATAAAGGGCTGAGTCATTTCACTGTTTTTACATATGGAAACTATTTAAATTTGTGAAATCAAATCATAAAAGAGAAAAATGTTCTGGATCCTGAATTCAGATTTTTGGCAAAGAAAATGGTTCAGATTAATCTTGATCAAAATTTTGATCAAGATAAAGACTGTTAGATAAAGATAAAGATAAAGACTGATAGATGAAGTAATATAAACATTTATACAATCTTTATATAAATATGTGTGTGTGTATGTGTGTTTTCATAGATTTTCATGTGTACAGGTATGTAGGTCTAGACGTCTTCAGGTCTTTTCCCATGTAAAATTGATAGTATCTTGGCGACGTTTTGGTGAGGTCCCACTCGCCATCCTCAGGCTGGTGCTTCATGCCAGTGCAAGCAAAGCATGATCAGAACTGCCGTCTCTCTATAAATACTGGTGGGGCCTGGTGTGCTGGGCTGATTAGCTGCACTGCTGCCTCTTGATTGGTTGATGGAGTTGATGTTGGTATAATGGGCTGTGTGATGGCCTTGTGAGAAATGATTGGGTCTTTCAAACATTGCCTGAATGATATTTTCCCAGACATCCAATTCACAATGGAAGAGGAAACCAAAAACCAGTTCCCTTTCTTGGATGTCTTCATAACAAGGATGGATGATGGCCGGCTGAGGACGGAGATCTATAGGAAGGCAACCAATACCACCCGGCTGCTACATTTCAACAGCAACCACCCAGTTTGCCATAAATGCAGCTGTGTGAAGACCCTCTTTCAAAGAGTGGAAACACATTGCAGTGATGAAGAAAAGAGGAAAAAGGACATCCAACACCTCTACACGATATTGGAGACAAATGGTTATCCCCATAGTTTCATCAATCAATGGCGCCAACGTCCGGCACCTAAGACTGAGCAATCACAGTTTCCAAGACCAAGTTATTGGTTGCCTATTCCCTACATACAGAACATGTCTGAAGCCGCTGCTAGACTTTTAAGACCCTTTGGAATAGGTGTTGCCCATAGACCAGAAGTAACAATACGAAAACGCCTTATCAAGCCAAAAGATCCTGTATCCACAATTGAACAATCCGGGGTGGTTTATTGCATCCCATGCAACAACTGTGGTGCAAATATGTGGGCCAGACAGGCAAACGTTTCACCACCAGATTATACGAACACGAGTTGGCAGTGAACCGGAAAGATGAACTTTCACTGATCTATAATGACATCCAACAACAGGAGCATACTTTTGGATTCCAGAAGGCGAAGGTATTAGGCTGTTCTGATGATAAAACAGCCAGGGAGGTGTTTGAAAGTTGGGCGTCCATAGAAACCATCAATCGCTGCACCGACTTGAATCCAATTAACACGCTATGCACAAGACTAAAAGAAAGGATTTGCATACAAACAAAACATGAGATGGAAAGCATCAAGCCAGCACAAAGGCAAACCGTTAAACAACCAATCACGATGTGCAATATGCAGCCAGATAGGCAGACAATCCACACACAAGGTACTAGGCAAGCAGCAAAAAAAAACAAAAAAACAAAACAAAACACCAACTGACAAATAACGAATTTCATTCCATTTGCTCTGATGAAGGGGACGAGTGAGTCTCCGAAATGTTAGCTTTAATAAATCATGGTCCATGACAGCGTTTCATCTCCTTCTTTTACTTATAATATATCTGGACTTCGAATTTTTAATTTTATATATACGTGTACATATTGCTTCCAATATCATAGCAGTTATGCATATAACTGTAGTCAAACCACTTTCTCTAATTGCATAACTATTATTTCTATAATTTATTCTTTCTAATCATCAAAACTGTAAATCATAATATCCTTATCTTTCTCACACAAAAGACCCATATAAGGTTTTCAATCAGTGATGAATGTCAGTAATGACCTTTACTCAAAGTCGTCAATTTATCCATATCACAAATTCTGTCAATTTCACCAAGCATTTCTCCATAGTCAGTAATACCAAATATTTCCATCTTTGTGCGTATAGTAATCTCATCACAGTAATCATAAATTGAAATAATCTTACAAGGCTCTTTCCTGTTTACCCATCAATCCTAAACGAAAAAGTTCTAGTTTCAAGTAATTATTTATTTAAAACTCTCTGTATCAATACATATAATTGAATCAACTTTTAAAGCTTTTTTACATGTCCACCAAACATACAGACATTGTTCACATTTTGAACATACATTTGAAAGCCTTTTATACCTTCTGGATAATTTCTCTAATGTAATGTATCAACGATGCATCATTTTATAAAAAACATTTTAATATAACATAAATTTCAATCTGTTATTAACATTTCCTATTGATTCATCTGTATACTATAACAAAAATTCTTAGCCCATGTTATCGTACATTCTTTATGTTATTACATTATAATGTAATAATTAGGAGGTAAGTAATATTCTTCCTACTATGAATGAATAATTTAAGCACCAATCATAAAAATAATTATCATTCTTATGAGGATATATGAACTGTTTCTTTGCTGAAGCATAACCACTTTCCTTACATCTCTTTGTTTTTTTCAGACTTCACCAAATGTTGCAAAGACACAGGTTTTCTTATGGTGGTAAAATGCCAAAAGGAAAACAAACTCCTGAAAGAATGTCTCACTGGCTAGTAAGTATAAAGGCACTGAATGGGACGTCTCCACCGTTCAAACATCCATTGCTGTTTTTTGTTTTTTAATGGCATGATACAGGATCTTGCTTTAATTCTTCGATATTGGCCATCAGTTTGGTTGACAAATCTGAGAAGGCATTAAGTTGGGAAAAATCTATAATATCAGAACACGAGATAATTAACACTGAATTTTATTTGTTTCTTGGCAGTTCATTTCCCCCACTTCTTTTGTTGCTATCAGTGTAGCAGATTCTTTGTAAAAGAATACAATTCTTCATATTGGACATTTTGAAGAGGAATATCTATAACCCAGTCATTGTCCAGTCATGTTAAATTCCAATTCTCAGCATCTCCAGCTAATTGGGCTACGGTGGTCTATGATAATGGGAATTGTCTGCCTAACATATTGGGGAGACAAAGTGTTGTGGCAGTTTCATTATCTTAAGAAGAATACTTGTATATTGCCATATATTTGAAAGCTGTAGAATTGTTAAGATTTATTCAGAAAATTCATGATATATGAAAGAGACTTATGCTTGGTGTCTCTATTTTTAAAATGATTTGATTTGTAGCAACAATACTGAGCATTAAGGGAACGTTAAACAAAATCAAAAAGATAACCTAAAATAAATAAAAAATGAATAAAAAAATCCTGTGTTATAAGGAAAATGAAAAAAAAAACATAAATAAGAAATTGTCTTGGGGGAAAAAGGCAAGGATTGGACAGGGATTCTTCCATTTAAAAAAGAAAACCAAAGAAATTTTTTAAAAGATTTTAAAAATTGCATTAAGGTAGTCAATATCGAAATTCAATTCCGTGAAGGGATCTGAAATTTCTGTACTACTATGGAGTATTATTAAGTCAGGTATTACAACAAAAAAAGGAAAAGGTAGAGCTAGGACAAAATTTAAATTTAATTGCATGTATCAGGTTATATAATTTGAAATTTCAGAATAGTGTTTACCAGAAAAGCCAGAGAATGGTTACAGGCTAGTATCTGGTTAAATAATTGAGAATTCCGTCTTGAATAGAATACAATAGAATATTTGCTTAATAGTGATAATTAGGACCAACAACTAAGGATTAAGCATTATGAATGTAAAGCACAACATCATGTGACTACAATTTATGACAGCAGTTGTAGCCCTTCCAATTGCCATCATTATGTGAATTTTGCATGGCTACGTCCTGCGGTTACATAATGACTATTTACAAAATCCTGCCAGCTTCCCCATTGATTTTGCCAGCAATGAAAGTCACAAATGGCTATCAGGATACTGCAACTATCATAATTGTGAATCAGTTGTCAAATGTTCTAATTACAATCAAGCTACTATGGAGATGCTGTGATGGCTATAACCTTGAACCTGTCATAGGTTCCCCTCTTTTAGTGCCATCATAACTTTGGTCACTAAAATGGTTGGTCAGTAAGTGACAACTACCTGTATTCTTTCTCTTTCTTCTGGGGAAGTTTATATTCTTCCATTACTGAATTTTGCATCTGCTAGGTTATATGCTTTAATTTTCATAGACAAAATTGTTCATTTGTGCCTATGATTTCTCCATAGTAGGGCTTTGCAAAGCATTTCACAAGGCCCAACATTAAGCCCCCTTCTGTGGTTTATTGTGACATCCACATCCTCTAGAAGGTTCAGCTTACAGTAGCTACTTTAAGAGTTTTCCCATTCATGTTTGCGCACAACTATTTGGCTTCCAGTCCCAGGAAAAATATTTGTGCATGCAAAGAACACTTGCAAAGCATTCAGGGCTGTCTAATAGAGCTTTTCAAAGGGCATGGGTGCAAGGGGTACATTTTTATAATTCCATGTATAATTTATGTGTTTAAATAGGCAATGAAGACACAGAATTCTGAAAATTAGTGTCCCTCATAGAGAATTATTTTTGAACTTTTTTTTGCCATAGCAGATAGGCTCTCATTTAAACATTTAAAGCATTTCCATAATATACTTTAAATAGTTGGCATTAGAGGGTTCCCAGCACTATTCTTCCTTGCTCTATAACTTTTCCAAGTAATTGAGTGGAGAAATTAATGGACATATTTTGCCTACTTTTTTAGCTATAGTGATCCAGCATTTTATGAAGAATGCAAGGCTGAATATTTGAAAACCAGGGAAGAATACAGGGCAGCACAAGGTGTTCCTCATCAGAAGCATTCTACTAGCATCTAGGCAAGTTGTATGGCTGACATTTGAAACTTGAACTTATGTAAGCACAGCAACTTTTCTGACTTCCTCAGTCTAAATCTCTCAAAATAAATGAAACTAAAATATAGAAATCCTGAAGAACATGCCTATGTGAAAAAAGCTAATCGAATCTGGCTATTCAATTTAGTACATCAGTAGTAATTTCTCAGTTCATTTAAACATGCAGCTGTTCCACAATCCATTCAATCACTGTATATACCTATTTTTTAGGACACAGCAAAATAAATCTCCATCTTTTGTTGTTATTTATTTGGACAATATAAATTTTACAATATTTAAAATATGATAGAATGGAGTTTTTGCGAAGGAAAGATTGTGTGCTGATTCCAATGGTTCTTTTTTAATGTTAATGGCATTCCATTTTTGACTCTACCACAGGTGAAGTATTTGGTGGTACATGATTAATATCTGCAAGTAACAGAGCAGAGGTCCTTTGCAAGATTTCTTCACTCTCTAATTACAAAATAGGGTTTGGTTTGCCAAGGGAATGTCCTTCAGAGAATGATATATCTGAACTGAATGCAGATCTTTGACAGAAATGTCACACAAAATTTTAAAAGTAATTGCTTGAGAAGAAGAGTTCCTACAGATTGCCATCTGATAGGATTTAGAGACATGAAGAATATAATCGTCATTTTGAAGTCCCAACTCATCTGTATAATCCTGGATTTAAGAAGATTGCTGGAAAGCTTTTAGGAAGGGAAGTGGTATGGTTCCAAAAACAACAGAATGCAGGTAGTTGTCGACTTATAAGTTAGTTTAGTGTCTGGTCAAAGTTACAACAGCACTGAAAAGTGACTTATAATTGTTTTTCACACTTATAACCATTGCAGCATCTTCATGGTTACATAATCAAAATTCATATACAGTACTTGGCAACTGACTTATATTTGTGAGTTGCAGTGTCCCAGTGTCGTGTGATCACCTTTTGCAACCTTCTGACAGTCAATTTGGAAGTCAAATTCACTTAACAACCATGTTACTAATTTAACAACTGTAGTGATTCACTTAACAACTATGGCAAGAAAAGTCGTAAAATGGGGCAAAACTCACAATGAATTTCTCACATAGTAACCTAAGTTTTGGGCTCAGTTGTGGTCATAATTTGAGGACTACCTGTACATGTGCAAAAACTGTGAAAATCAAATATTATGATGCTACTCAGAAGTGGAGGTTTTCTCTCTCTTAGGTGAGTTTTTCAGTGGGAAGGATCTGGTTCTATTTGCCTTTGACCTTCTGGTTTCTTCCATAATCCTGATGAAAGTTTAAGATTTCTTAATCAAAAGTGAAACTTAAATGCCTCACTTTCTATCCCCTTTGATAGTAAATAAATACATTGGCTATTATCAAAAAAATCATTTTAGTAGCTTCCATGTCTTTAAACATTCGACCCTCCACAGTCAGGTTTATGGTATTATTTTTAAAATAAAGGTCTGATATCAGTCATAACCACCAGATAATGTTTTGAATCCTTTCCGAGTTGCATACTTTTTGCAGGGATTTTAAAAAATCCTTTAAAATTAAATTGACCTGTATGGGCAGGCTAGGAAAAGAAAGCCAATTTTTAGATTCCCTTTAGCAATATGACTTTGATGTTATACTCAAGAGTAAAAAGCACATTCTTATTCAGTATATAAAGCAGGGTTTCATTGATTTCAGTGGAAACTCTGAGACCAATTGCATCTTAATACTGCTGACAATTCATTGTAGAGCCAAATTAAGTCAATTTTAATTAGACAGAACCCCAGACCTTGAGTGAAAGCTGATCTAAAGACACTCGGAAGAAAATCCAAATTCTTAGCATTTCTTAGAAACACATCAACCAAAGAAACACCCATTATTGGATGCTTAACCATAACGAAATACATTAACCAAAGAAATGTCACACTTTTCTCTGATGAATATTTGCCCATTATTGTCTCCAGTATTGAGGTCTGATGTGGTTCTTTTCGCTAGGATAACAATATCTATAATCTTATTGCATTGATGTCATCTTCAGGGAGAAATCTGCCTTTGTAACCATCAGGAGTTGCTGCCTCATATTAGGGGAGGGGTATAGACTGTCACATTTGTGTTATGGCAAATATTTCTAAGTATACTTTAACACAAGCATAGCTTCCCCTGCAGCCCTGATGGAAAATATATTGTTGAATCCCTGCAAGGCAGAGATTATCTTGAAGATTAAAGGGCATAATCTCCTCTAATGACAATCCACTTGGATATACCACACTGAATCCCAGCAAAAAAAACAATGGAGGGACAATGCAGAATACTAGTGGATGAATCTGAAACAGGGAAAAACAAAACAACCCTTGAGGACTCACGGTTGCAATAGTGAGGACTGTCATCTTTATAGGTCAGATTCAGGACCAAAGCTACATCACATGTTTATCCAGCTTTACTTGTGTCAGAGTTCCAGTAAACACAATGTCTTGGGGGGGGGGAGATTTGCACAGGAACCACACCTGAGAGGCAGTTGTATGCAGCTGTTACAATAGGAGTTACATCTGTTAGTCTCTCTAGCTTCCTCCAGCCGGTGGCAGAACGGTTGTATGTGCGATTAGAAAATGTATTGGATGGTCTTGGGGAGATAAGGAAGAACCAGGCAGTAACCCAGAAAGCTGTCCCAGGAGGAGGGGAGTGCTCTAGTCATGAATTATTGACCACAAGGCAGTTTATAGGAGGAAGCCAGAGATCACCTGAATGGCAGATTTGAAAAACATAACTGCAGTTGGTTTGAGTTGAACAAAATCTGAGTCGACAGGTAAGACCGCCTCTGGCTTAGGCGCTTGATTCTCGAAGATTCTACGAAGATCCATACCTCTAACCAAAGGCTTTTCGACAGCTGTTTTCCACCCTTGGACAATGGTCTACCATCAAGGGTTGTTGTGGCTTTAAAAGTAGGGGAAGGGCCCCCAAGACCGCGTCCACGCCAGCTCGAGGGGGGGTGGGAATGAAGCGGTGGCGATAAAGAAGAAGCGAAAAGTATCCGGAGTGGTTTTGACTCCGAAGCTGGATCGGAACTCCGCCTCAAACCTGAGCGACCCGAGCGGGAGTCGTTCTCGGGATAAAAATGCCATCATCCTCTGCCCTCATCCTGGGGAAGTACATCAGCAAGAGCAGCCCTACCGCGCCCTCTCCATTCTTAACAAGAGCTGCCAAAAGTTGCTGCTTTTATGATCCCCGGGCTGTCACTCACTCGCTCGCCCTGCTCCCCCTCCCCTCCCCTCCCGTCAACCAAAAAGCGAGCCCCGCCTCAGTCTACGGAATCTCCAGTTTTCTATAACGACGAGAGGGACGTATCCTCGAGCCGGCAAGGCGCTCCTGCGGTTTGTGCGAGAACCTGATTTCCAACTGGTCCATTAGAGCCAATCTCAGAATCCATCTTGCTTCTGGGAAGAGCGTCCGTGTCGTCTAAGCATTTCTTCCCACCAGGAGTAAACCTCTTGATTGAAGATCAGATCGACCCGGAGCTGACATTTCTTCGACCTTCTTTTCACGTGATATTTCCCCACCGCCCCGCAGTTTAAATCTCGGGGCTTCCATAGGAGAATTTAGGTTGAAAGGATGGGATGCAGTCGGAGAACAGAGACATTCCTCGAATAAAGGGTTGAGGATATTAAGTTTTTAAAAAATCTACATCCACTGTGGTTTAGCATGGAATTAACCAAACCTGTTAGGAAATCTCAAAAAGCTTTGGCAACCTGCTGAGAGAGGATTAAATTAGAAATGGCCTCAGATTTTATTATTTTATCCTTTGTGGAGAGATTATTATGAGCTCTGCCTCATTAGAGCTCCTTCGCTCTGACATCCCCCATTCCTGTAGTTTTCTGTTTTCTGCCAGTTAAAAGATGAGCTCTACTCAAGCCTTGACTTACATTATGCAGACATTTCTTTCTCTCCTATGTATTTACAAATAAATCTACACTGTTCTTTAACAGTAGCCAGGAATAATCTTTGCTTTTGACCTGGGTCTGGACTGTAACATACTGCTAGCAAGAACCCTGTGGCCAAAAGTGTTGTATACTCTATGTCTGGTCATTTGTTACATAAATGGTAATAATCCTGCCACTATATCCATATGTAGCAAAACTGAGAAAATGGGATTGCTTTAAAGGTTACAATTCAGTCTCAATCCAAATAATTCAGCTGAATCGCAGCATGAGGGAAAGCTATGATTCATTAAGTAACCCACCCACTGATCACCACTAGGTTGGACTACAGCAACGCTGCCTTCCGGAACCACTCAGAAGCTGTTAGTATTACAAAAAGATGGAGTCATATAATTGCAATTAAGTTTGTTATGGATATACACTCTATTTTACCAATAAAGGAACTCAGGATTAGCACTGATGATGATACCTAGTCAGGGTAATGACATGTCTGCAAGAAAACAAGCAAGCTCAGAGTGTACCAAAGACCCCTAATGCTCCATTTTACTAGATGATAAAATAAAGTTTACGACTAGTTAAAATACATTTATAAAACAACCTAACCACCAGTAGCATCTGTAAGTGAGGTCCAGGCTGTAATCTATATTTAGGAGCTGTGGTGACCATGTGGTTAAAATGCAATATTGCAGGCTAACTCTGCCCGCTGCTAGGGGGTTCAAACCTGAGTGGCTTCAGGTTGACCCATCCTTCCAAAGTCAGTAAAACAAAGACCTAGATTTTGGGGGAAAATATGCTGACTGTAAACAGCTTAGAGAGGGCTGTAAAGCACTGAAGTGGTATATAAGTCTAAGTGCTATTGATATTGCTAATCATAATGTAAATATTATAATGTATTTAATTTTAAATATGATTGAAAGGGCAATCCTATCCGTATGTAAGACCATCTGTTGTACAGTTGCTGCATTAGCTACCAAGAGACTTTCAGGCCTAATTCAAAATACTGGATGTTCCCCTTAAAATTCTAGATGGCATAGCATCAGGATCATATATCCGGCAACTCCTTAGCAAAATTATAACTTCTTATAGTATGATGTTGTGGAAATGAATCTTTCTCTCATTCATTCTCCATAGCACAGATCTAAGAGTAAAGATTGCTTGTGCGTCCTTCAAGGATAGAAGGAAGGCAAGCAAACAAGCATTCAATACTGCTTTTATTTACTAAAGCCAGAAAGAGGGAGGGAGGGAGAAAGAAAAAAATGTTATATCAAGTCATTGTGACGCTTAGTGACCAGATAATGAAACACATTTTTCAGCTGCTGCACTGAGGCCATTAGCATTACAGGAACATGAGTTCAGGATTCCTTTTTCAGGAATATGATTTGTTCTTCTAAAGGCAATAAAAATACTGAGGCTGACAATGGGATGGATGTAGAGGTATGCTACTTTAGGGCAATACCCTAAGAAGTCAAAACATTCATATGGTTCAGATTTATGTATCTGGGTTTTCTTCTTCCCATTGATCTGTAAAGTTACTGAATATTCATATGCCCAGTAGCAGTGTTTGTGCCTATGAAGATTTGTTTATCATTCATAATGTACCTTGGGGATGTCGCAAATATTCTTCTTTCCGTACGATATAACATGTTAAAGATAAATAGCAATCAATAATGTAAGTGTATTTCAGCAATAAGTGACAGTTGTGGAATTTATACTTTACAAAGATTCACTGTTTAGAACTTTAGACTTTTCCTCTAAACTATACTGCATGTGTTTACTCATCTTTGCACATAAGATCTATAATTAATTTCTTATAGGTGGATGAGGACAACTGTAGACCAATATAAAGCTATTGTCTATGAATGTGAATTGTCCACTTTTGAGTCTTCGGTTCCTGATTCTCTGATGCAGCAGAATTTTCAATTTTGTGCCTGAGCTTCTTAATTATGGTACATGTGGACTTGTCAGAATTCAAACTGCATGAATCTTTTACATGATTGACATCACTATTTTGGTGTTATTTCTTCTCTACACATCTTTCCATTACGCTTAAATATTTAACAGTGCCATTTGTCCTAACACTTTTATGCTGTGTGTCTGCTTACGTACAGCAGTACATTTTCTTACTGGAGCCATTTCACCTTTCTTACTGAGATTTTGTAAGGATAGTAAGCCTGGACTATTTAAGTTTGGTGAATAATGTTGCGATTTCCTGAATATTATTTTGGCAACCAAGCTGCATCCGTCCTTTGAAGCATATGATTACCACATGATCCAGTTGCTTTCATGTGACTGTTTCTTGCCTTTAACTTTTGTAACTGCTCTGAATTGCAAGAGCTAGGCAGGATATAAATAGCCACAAATAAATTAACAAATACACAAATAAATGTATGCTATGAAACTTTCTCCTTAGAAAGACACACCTGGACCAGCTTTGTTGTGTAAAATTTCAGAGGAAAAACAACTACCCCCCTCCCAAAAAGAGAATGAAACAGCAATATATAAAAAGAAAAATAATCCAACAGAGCAACAAAAAAGAATGGAAAACTTTACACAAGCATATTTGTGTAGTTACACAAATGCATAATTAAATCTCTTTGTGCCTGTGAAAAAACATGGGGGGAAGGAGAGAGAGTGTAGATTGATCTTAAACAGAAATAAAAACATTTAAAATCTATATTCAGTCATTTGCCAAGGACTAAATTTGTGCAGGCAAAGATTATCTATCAAGATCATATTGCAGCCGTCTCCAGGGGGGCCTTTTATCAGGTCCGTCGGATCACCCAGTTGCGACCCTTTCTGGATCGGGGCGCTCTTCGCACAGTCACTTCTGCCCTTGTGACTTCCCATCTGGACTACGCCAATGCTCTCTACATGGGGCTCCCCTTGAAGAGCATCCGGAGGCTGCAGCTGGTTCAGAA
>JANHFJ010004083.1:114197-124463 GCA_032468195.1 Cerberus rynchops | reverse complement strand
ACTGACACTGTACCCATTGGTAAGAGCCATGGGCAAGAATGGGTGAAAATGATTGGAGTTAGGTCTTAAAAAATAAAAGTGATCTTCTATGTGTCTGCGTGCAGAGAGCTAGTCTGGATAAGGCACCTGGCTAGAAAGCGGGAGACTGGGAGTTCTAATCCCGCCTTAGTCCTGAAACCCAGCTGGGTGATTTTGGGCCAGTCACTCTTTCTCAGTTCAACCCACTTCACCGGATTGTTGTTGAGGGGAGGATATGTGTTGGATATGTTCACTGCCTTGAATAATTTGTAAAAATAATAAAGGCGGGATATAAATACATAAAAATTACACATGACAACTTTCACCAGTGTATACCAAGATGCATAGGTATTAATGTCATTAAAGTCACATCACCCTGAGGAATAGAAGTTTATTGTTTTGGATTGTTGGATGTTATAGATGTGGAATTTCCAGGAGTAAATTCAACTTTTCTGAATTCTCAGATTTGCAGGTTGATTCGTTTGTTTGTTTGTTCGTTTTGATAAAGAGTACATCTTAAGGTTTTGCTGAAGTATTAGGAAATAGGATATGTTTTCAGCTCTGTTTCCAAATTAAAATGTCATACAGTAGAGTAGGGTGATGGGGATGAAAAGGAATTGTTAATTGCTAAACTTCAGTAGGCAGCAGAATAATACTGTATTACAATAACACATTTAACAAGTAAATAAGATACAAGAATTTAAGCCACCTCTCATTGCTCAATCAGAAGCAGATGCTCATAGTTTGCAGTTCCTCTCCCAACAATCCAGTAACTTCTCTTCCATTCCCATTCCTTCTTCAAAGCCTTAATTTAAACATAAATAAATAATCCTATTTAAAAATCAATTTTTAAATGTTATACTTAACTTTGGATGAAGAGCCAAATAAACCTATGTCTATAATATTGATATTCTCAACTGCAGTTAATACTGATAGAATTTTTACTTTTCTCTTTTTATCCTCAATACTTTAAGCTTTTGAGATAATAGCCTTCGACTTATGACCACAGTTAAGCCCAAAATGTCAGTTGCTACGTGAGACATTTGTTAAGTGAATTTTGCCCCATTTTGCGACCTTTTTTGACACAGTTCTTAAGTGAATAACTGCAGTTGTTAAGTGAATTTATTTCCCCATTGACTTTGTTTGTCAGAAGGTTACAAAAAGGGATCACAAAAGGGGATCACATGATCCAAGGACACTGCAACCATCATAAACACGAGCCAGTTGCCAAGCATCCCAATTTTGATCACATGACCATGAGGAACTTGCAATGGTCATGTGAAAAATGACCATAAGTCATTATTAGTGACTAAGTCACTGCTATTGTAATTTTGAATAATTACCAAATGAACTGTTGTAAGTCAAGGACTACCTGTACGTTTATAAATTTTAATTATAGTACATAAATGTTGCTGCCCTGAAGTCTGCAGTGAAATAATACAACTTATCAATATTTATAACACTACAATAAAAAAAAGGAAGGAAAAACCCTATACCTGGGCATCGGAGGAGCCTATTACCCAAAATTGTTCTGTCGGTTTGCTTAATCCAGACACATCCTTCACCATAGTCATGAGAAGATGAATGACGATGTCAACCATCTTGTGTTTGGGCCTAAACTGAATCCGTTACATTTTCTTCAAAGGGATCCCTACGGAACTTCCTCAGCCAGCATATTAGTTCCTGGGATATCAGCATCCGGCTCGGATCATCCCTTGCCAGCGGCCTTGCTTTCTTACATGAGGAGAAACGGAAGGAAGGTAGGTCAGCCAGAATATTCAGCAAGAAGCCACAGGATGATTTTTGTCCTTCAGACTTCCGGATGGACCATTTGTGACTCCTGAAACACCATCAGGGAGGAGATGAAGCTGGCTGAGCATCAGAGCCATGGTGGCATAATAGTTAGAATGCTGTATTCTGTATTCTTTACCCTGCTGAGTGCCAGAGGTTCAATTCTGACTGGCTCAAGGTTGACTCAGTCTTCCATCTTTCCGAGGTCAGTAAAATGAAGACCCAGATTGTTGGGGGCAATAGGCTGACTCTGTAAGCCACTTAGAGAGGACTGTAAAAGCACTTTTTTGACACAGTTGTTAAGTGAATAATTGCAGTTGTTAAGTGAATTTGCTTCTGCATTGACTTTGTTTGTCAGAAGGTTACAAAAGGGGATCACATGATATACATAGTATATAAGCCTAAGTGCTATAGTTCCCAAGGTATTGAAAAAAGTAACTTATGACTGTTTTTCACACTTATGACTGTTGCAGCATCCCCATGGTCATGTGATCCAAATTTAGATGCTTGGCAACTGATTCATATTTATGACGGCTGCAATGTCCCAGAGTTAAGTGATCAAATTTTACAACCTTCTGACAAGCAAAGTCAATGAGGAAACCAGATTCACTCAACAACCCTGTTACTAATTTAACAACTGCAGTAATTCACTTAACAATCATGGCAAGAAAGGTCGTAAAATGGAGCAAAATTCACTTAACAAGTATCTTGCTTAGCAACAGCAAATTTTGGGCTCAATTACAGTCATGAATCGAGGATTATCTGTATTTATAAAACCCTCAATCCGATACGCAAATGTTATATTGGATTGAGGATTTTATAATGAAAGTGGGAATAGCGACTGCAGGGACGAGCTCTTTTTTATATTATATTATCTCTACCACTCGGGGATGGGAGGGTGTCATGGGAGAAGATCAAATAAGAAAACAGCAATTACCGTGAAGTAAACTGGAATTCAACACTGATGCCGAGGGGATGTAGCTTAATCACAAAGAGTATCCAATTCTCACAGACTAACTTACTAGATAACATTACTCAGAGAGTAATACCAAGAAAACCTCCTCCTTTTAAAATTTGGCTGGTGAGGTACAAGAGGAAAGATGGATAGAAAAGCAGCACCGGACTGAGCATGTGTTCAGAGACCTTTTTATTCCTTAATTCTAAGAACTGTGTCTCCACACTATCCCTCCCAAAGCATTATTTAGCACCTGGCTTCCCACATTCTACTAATAAAAAGAAAAAAGTTTGCATTTATTGTATTTATGGAAAACATGCAAATTACACATTCAATCATTTTTTTAAAAAAAATCAAAGCACTGTATATATGATGATGCTCTTTACATGCTATTATTTCTGGCATCTCTGAAGACACTATGCTGAGAATGTAGGTAAAATATATCTGCTTCTAAGGCAAGTAGAGAAGCCAGCCTTCTAAATATATTGTTGCTTCTCCTGTAAGGAGAGGGAGATTAACTAGAATCAGGAAAAAAAAATAGAGATGGTAAATCCTTTTTAGGATCACTTTGGGAGAACGCATGTTAAAATGTTTCTGCCTCATTTAAACCATAGGGAAGAAAGGTGGTAATCTCTCTGTTTTCTCTATGCAAATTTTTGCACTCAGGATAATCCGATGCTGCCTTCATTTGATTGTTTTGTTCCTTTATTTCTGAATCTCCAAAAGTAAAATATTAATTGAACGTTTGGCTTTAATCTTAAAAGGACTACCAATTTAATTTCTTCTCCCTGATCACACTCTCTAAGTGTGTGTACATTTCTATACATAAAAACGTAGGTAGATATATGAATTCAAAGGAAGAATATTTCAGGACCCTTTTATTTACATTAGAAAAAAAAACTTTTTTGAAACGTCAGCATTTGTTAAATACAGGTAGTCCTCGATTTACAACCACAACAGAGCCCTACATTTCTATTACTAAGTGAGACAATTTTTTAATGAGTATTGACTCATTTTACGATCTTTCTTGCCACAGTTGTTAAGTGAATCATTGTAGTTGTTAAATTAGTAACACGGTTGTTAAGTGAATCTGGCTTCCCAATTGATTTTGCTTGTCAGAAGATTGTGAATGCTGATCGCATGACCCCAGAACAGTGCAATCGTCATAAATATGAATCACTTGCCAAGCATCTGAATTTTGATCATGTGACCATCCCCAGTAGTTGTAAGGGTGAAAAATGGTCATAAATCGCTTTTTTCAGTGCCGTTGTAATTTCGAATGGTCACTAAATGAACTATTATAAGTTGAGGACTACCTGTACTGTAAGAGAGGGAGAGGCTTTGTTTGTCATAGGTGTTTCTCTGAATAACAACCTGCATTTCAACCATGATATACTCTACATGGAGCCTCCTTTACTTTTAAATTTACCTGGGAAAAGTTTAAATGGGAAAATGTGTTTTCTTCTTGGATAAGGGGAGGAATCTAACAGTTATCCAGGAAGAAATGTGATTCAGAAGTTGGGGTGAAAGCCATAGTCAAGTCTATTTGGTTCTCAGTGTTTTGTTTTGTTTTTAAATTAAGCTGCTCTGCAGCCACACAAGTGGATTCCGTTTTGGCATTGCATGCAGGGATTGAATGGTGTGGTGGCCTAGACCTGGAGCTCTTGCCTCACAGTTAAGAGGCTGTGAGTTCAGATCCTAGGTAGAGGCAGATATTCCTCTCTGTGGGCACTTTGAGAATATATCTGCTGAATGTAACTCCGCATTGGTGACAAGAAGGACATCTGGCCAGTAAATATTCAGCTCCATTCAGTTGCCTAGACTCCACCCTGCATGGGATTATGGGATCATTAAAAGATTATGATGATGATTGCATGCAGAGATCCTGCCTGACTTTCTTTAGCAATCATCATTGCATTTTGTAGTGGCCAGTTCCACAAATAACATGAATGGTAGTCCATCAATATTTAAAATAAAATAGCGCCAGAGCTAATATTAATGTCATTTGTGAACTTGCCTGGCACATCAGTTTCAGTGGCTGAGATGTGGTACCATGATTAGACAGCAAAATATACCTTTTGTACTTTTTATTGAGCCTAGTCAAAATTTGCTACTTTGGTGTCATGCAGATGTTCTATTGCTACCAGAGCAAACCATCAGAGTTAATGGGAACTGAGATTCAGTGCTATTTATAGTGCCAAAGATCTGCCACATTTATTGTTATCTGACTTCCAGCAGCTATCTAGGTTCGAAGCAGAAAGAGAATATTCTGCCTGATGTCTTTTAACTGGAAATATCTGGCTTGAATGTTATGAATAGAAAATATCTGTTCTTTAGTTAATCTATCTAGGCTCCTTTTAGTTTGGTTCACCTGACATACTACACTATGTCGTAATCTGGTTTATGAGATTTTTACTTACTGATACTAGGCATTATGGATTTTAACCAAACTTTCCTTGCCATGCAGTTTCTTCTCATGATTCAGTAAGCCATGTTTAAACAAAAAAAATGGTGTGATGTGTGAATCCAGTCTTCCTTTCTCCACTTTAACTGTCCAGTTCATGGTTTAATAAGGTCATGACAACTTTGTTGAAACTTTTTGTTTTTTTCCATGATGTCAGGCCTGCATAAACCTGGGGTGGCCCATCGTGATCTAAGTAGCCAGAATGTGCTGGTACGGGAAGACAGGGCTTGTGTCATAACTGATTTTGGCTTTGCTATGACACTCCCTCTGCGACACGAGCAGTCAAGAAAAGGTCCTGCAGAAGCCATCGTGCACAAGGTACCATAGATGACATAGAAGATTCCAAAGAGATGCATATTGTTAAGATCTGATCAATAGTTCTTTTTAAATTAATTTACTTACATTGAACCTCAAGCCCCAGGCATTTAATATCAAAACTCATAAAATGACAACAATCGTCACAACAAAGTTCAGACAGTAGTAACAGCAAGAGGTTACTCTATGATATTTATTCCAGTAGAGATGCAGAATCAGTGTGTCAGATTCCAGCATTGTGTTTGAAATGTGACAGCATCCTGGTAGTTCCATATAGCTATAGCACTTTAGACTTATATACCATTTCATAGTGCTTTACAGCCCGCTCTAAGCAGTTTACAGAGTCAGTATATTGCCCCCAACAATTTGGGTCCTCATTTTACAGACCTTGGGAGAATGGAAGACTGAGTCTACCTTGAGCCGGTCAGGATCGAACTGCTGGTAGTTGACAGAATCAGTCTGCAATACTGCATTCTAACCATGGCTCTTTCTCTCTCATATTGTACTGTTTTGAGTTGAACTGTATAAAATTGGGGTAGAACCAGTTCTTGCTCCAAAAAGGCATTATACATAAACTGCCTGCATCTTTCATTGGCATTTTGTCTAGGCAGGAGCTCAACGCTACATAGCTCCCGAAATTTTAGATGAGAACCTGAATCTGCAGGATGTGGGCTCTGCACTGAGGCAAGCTGATGTCTATTCCCTGGCACTGGTACTGTGGGAGATCCTGATGAGATGCTCTGCACTTTTCCCAGGTAAACCATTATGGAATTCCACAATTCCCAGCCTGCATGGCCAAAGACCTTGGCTGAGAATTACAAGAGTTGATGTCTAGTAGAAAATAGAAAAGTCATGTCTGTGTGTGTGTGTGTGTGTGTGTGTGAATTTTCTATTATAGTAAAAACACATGGAGAAAATTTATCTATAATCAGTAAAAAGAAGTCCTACGCAGATATATCTATGCAGAAAACAGGAATTAAATCCAACTTGAAAGTTTCTCTATATCATGGTAAAGTATATTCTTAATTTAGAAAGACCAAGGATGAATGCAGAAGTGTCCTTTGAAGTATAGAAACAATGAACTCCTTTTTTTCCTTATTCTTGGAAACCTCAGAAGGTCAAACTTTTTTATATTAAACTAGTAGTAAAGCAACTTAAAGCAAGATTCTAAGCATGGAGCTGCATTTGAATCATTCCCCAGAATTAAATTTCTTCTCTTAACTCTTGCCATACCATTGCATCATATTCTATCCCTTACTAGTATCGTTAACACGATTACTATTACTCTGCTGCTTTGCATGCACACCGAGAGCTTCTGCACCAAAGACACATTCCTTGTATGTCTAATCAAATTTGCCTAAATAAAGTTTTCTATTCTATTCTATTCTATTCTATTCTATTCTATTCTATTCTATTCTATTCTATTCCATTCCATTCCATTCCATTCCATTCCATTCCATTCCATTCTATTCTGCTCCAAATTTTAATTCTAATTAATTCTATTGTGCACACAGAAATAGACACACATAGTTTATATATGGTGCAAAACCATGGTTTGTTCAGCCATATTTTTTAGAATAAAGCACCATTTCTGGATCCAAATAATACAGTAACCATATACCACAAAGAGTGAGACTGGGCAGCAAGATATTTGAATCCAACCGTAGAGTCTTAAGAGACAAGGTCACGGGGAAAGGGAGGCAGAAGAGAAAGGAAAATCATGGGCCTTCTGCTGTTTACGGTACCTTTTAGCTTCTTTCTGCTGTTCAGCTGAGCAATACTGAGCAAAGGGAGATTTAACTCTCTTGCAAACCTTACTCAGTTAAGCAGCAGAAAAACAGTTCACCCTATAATCTTTTAATTTATTGTGTTTCAAACTTAAGGCTGGGGAATTCTGGGAGTTGTCATCCACATATCTTAAAATCTTACCAGGTTTGAAAAACATTGTTTTAGCTGCTCAATTAAACAACTATAAAAAAGCAGAGAAATAAGGCAGCAGGTCCAGAGTGGATAATCCTTGGGCAGATCGGTGTGAAGAGATTGTGGGGAGGTAGACCTAAACAATCAAAGAGAAGGCAAGTCAGTTGGCAGCTTATCTGGTAAATAGCAACTTAGTCCAGGTGGCAAGAAATAGGGGGAGGAAGCATTACAAACCTTTAAAGAGACTCTGCCTGAATTTATGTTCTACAACTGAGGGTGCAAAATTCCTCTCGTAGTTTCCCCAGATTCTGTACTTATCAAAGGCTAACATTAAATATACCTTACAAGTAATTGACTTACGACCTCAATTGAGTCCAATGTTTTTTTGTGGTTAAATGAATTTTGCCCCATTTCACGACCATTCTTGCCACAGTTGTTACATGAATCACTGCAGTTGTTAAGTTAGTGACAGGATTGTTAAGTGAATCAGGTTTCCCCCATTGACTTTGCTCGTCAAGTCACAATGTGAATCAGTTGCCAAGCAGTTGAATTTTGATCACATGACTATGTGGATGCTGCAACAGTTGTAAGTATGAAAAAAGGTCATAAGTCCCCTTTTTCAGTGTCATGGTAACTTTGAATGGTCACTAAATGAACTGTTGTAAATCGAGCACTACCTGTACTAACATCTTCAAGTCCCTTTTTTCATTGTCATTGTAACTTCAAATGGTCACTAAATGAACTGTTGTAAGTCAAAGACTACCTGTACTAATATTTTCGTAGTTCACTCATCTGGGTGGGTTTGACAATGGGGATTAGGTAGATTAGGTAGTCTTGCAGATTAGGTAGTCCTCATCTGTTTTGAAGATCAAGATTTACTCACTGGTTTCCAACTTTCTTCATGACTTATGAACATTATTTCACTACATTTCGTTAATAACTGGGGGTGGTGGGTGGGGGTTGTGTTTTTGTAAGCCTAGGCTTGTGTAATGTATAATAGTATCCAGTTACTTTCTGTCTTCTGATGGCTTCTTTTTCCAATCTTCTTCATTTTTTCCCAAGCATTGAGTCTTCTTCAAAGATACTTGCATCTTCATTATGTGCCTCAAATAAATAAACTTTAACTTCATTGTTTGTGCTAAGGTAGACTTTCCCTGTACCCCATAATGGCATCCTACATGGAGGACACAATACTTAATATGCTTTGATTGTTCTTTGGGTGTTTATTTATTCCCTCCCACTGTTTTCTAGGATTATAGTCCTAATGATATCCAATTTTCTTAATATGAAGGGTATAGTTGACTCTTTTTCCCCAAAGGATAAGAATAGTTTCGATTTCAACTAGTGATTTTTTTTTTTCCAGAAATGAGATTGTACAAACATCTGCTCACTTCTTCCAGGTCGTTTTGGATGAGCCCTTACTATAACCAGATGCTGAAATCACATCTGATAAGATTCAGTTTGAGAACCAAATTGGCCTAAATAATAGCAATAGGACTTAAACATACACAGCTTCACAGTAGGTATATAAATAAGGTGTAGGCTCCATGGAATTTGAGGGGTTCCCCCCCATTTTTTAGGATCAATTCAATTATTACTACTTATAGTTTAAAAAAAAAGGCTGTCACGATGGGGTTTGAGGGAATGGCTCTTTGCTAATAAAGGATCTGGCACTGGAACAGTTTTTATTTGTATTTGAACCCAGAATTCACCCCTGTGATTGTATCACAAGCTACACCCCTAATAAGTTTTGATTTCACACATCTAGTACAGCAAAGATAAATGTACCCCACTCCTTTTATTATTTCGTGTGCAAATGCCTTTTGATGCAGACACGATGGCAGAGCTCTGTGCTGAACTCCAAAGCAAACCCCTCAGACCGACTGTCCAATGGATGAAAGGCCTCAGGCCTCTTGCCTCAACTGCTACCATAGAGAAGGGGCAGGAGAAGGGGGGATGGGGTTCCTAAAGCCCCCATTTATTTGCTATGACTACAGTAGCAGGTCTGAGCCCGTAGCTACCTCCCCCCACTCTTCCCCCCCTCCCTTCTCAGTCTTCCTTCCTAATTGAGGAGTGGTACAGAGGAATTTGGAGATGGCCTTGAAGAAGGAATCCAAGGGCCATTTTGTAAACATCAGCTTGGTCCAGATTGGAGATGGGAAAAAAACCCCCTCAAAGATAGCTGCACCTGGCTAATATAAAAGGGATAGAATCTCCTTCAGGTTTTCAAGATTTGATTAGCATACCCTGTAATAATAATAATGATGATACAGTAGAGCTTCATTAGTTCAATGTCTGTTTCTTGACCTGGGTCTTCTTGAAAAGAGCTGATAAGACGAGGCTATAGCAGACTGAGGTGACAGCTGGCTGTGGGGGAAGCAGTGGTTTCTCTTTCTTCCCTCCCTCCATGCTACTTGCCTGCTGCTGCTATCAAGGCCCCAGGCACTGTGTGTGTGTGTGTGTGTGTGTGTGTGTGTGTGTGTGTGTGTGTGTGTGTTTGTTTGTTTTGTTGTTGCAAGATTTAAGGCAAAAGGACAGGAGGGGCAAGGTCGAGACACAGCAGAGCCCCTACGCTGGCAGCCTCCAAGATGCAGTCACCCTTGCCTTCGCTATTTGCATATCCCCAGCGTCGGTATGCAAGTTTTTAAAATTGTTTTTAAAGCCTATTTCTGAGGGTTCCTTGGTGCTCCCTGAGCTCGGTTTCCTTGCAGGCATTTCATTACCCAAACTAGGTAACACCACTCATGATGTTACCTAGTCGGTGTAATGAAACCTCTGCAAGAAAACCGAGCTCAGGGAGCAC